>JAJPUD010003609.1:62709-92322 GCA_023553655.1 Myrmecobius fasciatus
TACTACTACTACTACTACTACTACTACTACTACTACTACTACTACTACTACAACTACTACTACCACCATCACCACCACCACCACCATTACTACTTTTCTACTATTACTATTACTATTATTACCACTACTATTACAATTACTGCCACTATTACTACCACTACCATCACCACTACTACTGCTACTACTACTGTTAATTTATGGTTTCTAAGTTAATATGCCATCTGTAAGAATCCATTTCTATTTTTTACCACTAATCTAAACACAACACTGAAATTTATATTCTTATTCTATGAGAGAAGAGATTTGCTGAGATCCCACAGCCATGAGTAATTTTAATACTGTATTATATTTTTTTAATATTAGGTAATACATGCATGGCATATATGGTAACTTTCTGTAGAATACTCTCTTAGCCAAAATCCCACCTATTTTCTTTTTAAAAAGCAGGAGCTTTTGTACCACAATTATATGAGGATAACTTTCTAAACTAGAAGATCCTTCAGAGCTAGAAGATTCTTGCATATAGTAGGAACTTTAAAAAGGTATATTGAGTAATCAAATGCCCGCAACCAGCTATAAGCTATAGCTTAAAACATAAATGAATTATACAATCAAATCACCATCCTTCTTATTGGTGCCAGCTCTTCCCTCTGTGCCCGGCCTATTTGTGAGGCTGAGGCCCAAGCAGGGCCCATAGTAAAACAGCCATTCTGTGTTTGTGGCTGGCCCTTCTCCATCCAAGTCAGGGAGCTTAGGGATGACCAGTATGGTCTTAGACTGGCGCCAGCTCTCAGCCCCTGGAGTTTCCTGAATACGAAACTGTGAGTCACTGGGGCAGGTCAATTTGCTCTCAGAGCCTGAGGTAGTAAGACCCCATCATGTAGAATGGAATCCTTAACCTCGAGGAAAGCAAATGCTCACCCAGTGCCAAGGAAACCACTCTGGGATTTTCCAAAGAGGGAAGGCTGACTTTTTCTGACGGCAGGCAGCCTGGGGAGGATCTATGGCTTGAGCTGCTGGCTGCCTTCCCTTCTATATTTACCCTCCTTCACCTGAAGAGAACATTGTTGAGCTCTGGAGAGCTGGCTGTTTCCCAGGAAGGAAGCAGGAGGGAAAGGAAAGAACAGGAGTCACATGGGCAAAATTCCAAGCTCAGGTTGCCTGCCATGGGGCTTCTTTGGGGGTAAGTGGGAATACAGTTTTGGAATTGTTGACTGATCCATTTAACACTTCCACCTGTACCCCTACACCCCCTTTTCTTTCTTTTTTATGTGTATACATATTTATATAGAAAGCTTGCAAGAAAAATCGGATCTACAAGAAAAAAAATCTGAGAAGGGAAACAATGCAAGCAAATGTTATATTGTGGTCTACATTCAGATCCCTCTCCCTGGGTGTATATGGCTTTTTTCACTGAACATTTGGAAGTGTTTTGAAACATTTCATTGTTGAAGAGAGTCATGTCCATCAGAACTGATCATCGTATAGTCTTGTTGCTGTGTATAATGTTCTCCTGGTTCTGCTCATTTCACTCAGCATCAGTTCATGCAAGTCTCTCCAGGCCTCTCTGAAATCATCCTGCTGGTCATTTCTTACAGAACAATAATATTCCATAACATTCATATACCATAATTTATTCAGCCATTCTCCAACTGATGGGCATCCTTTCAGTTTCCAGTTTCTAGCCACTACAAAAAGGGCTGCCACAAACATTTTTGCACATGTGGGTCCCTTTCCCTCCTTTAAAATCTCTTTGGGATATAGGCCCAGTAGAAACACTGCTGGGTCAAAGGCTATGCACAGTTTGATAACTTTTTGAGCCTAGTTCCAGATTGCTCTCCAAAATAGTTGGATCCGTTCATGGTTACACCAACAATGTATCAGCCTGCACCCCCTTTTCAATAGCAAGGAGTGGCTAGCAATATATTCTCCAGTCAATAGTATGCAAAATGACTATGTGGAATATGGAATATGGCCATTAACTCTGAAGGGATCTTAAACATTAACTAAATCCAGGGAACTTCAGATTTTTTTTCAGTGATTAATGATACTAGCTCCCATTTAACATAGAGCTTTAGGGGCTTGCATGATCTCATTGGATATTTAGATCAATCATGTGAGGAAGGTGCTATTTTTATTTACATGTTTTGTGGCACACGGAGGGCCAATGCTTGAAGAATGCACAGATATTTCTCCACTTGACTTCAGATCAAACAACAGCTCAAACTTGGAGAACCATTTTCTGGTTAAGATGACCCAGGGGTATGATGATCAAAAGTCTTCTTTTTTTTCCTATTTTATTTTATTTTTTTTTATTAAAGCTTTTTATTTGTATAACATATGCATGGGT
Source organism: Myrmecobius fasciatus (assembly GCA_023553655.1). NCBI lineage: Eukaryota > Metazoa > Chordata > Mammalia > Dasyuromorphia > Myrmecobiidae > Myrmecobius > Myrmecobius fasciatus. The sequence goes on from JAJPUD010003609.1 coordinate 65,060, forward strand.
AGTTCCCCAGCATTGATCTTTACAAAGCTTTCCAATACAGATTTTACCCCCAGTCCCCTCCCCTCCCCTAGATGGCAGGAAGTCCACTACATGTTAATAATGTTGAAATACTTGACAAGTTATGCAAGGAAAATCCTATCTACAAGAAAAAAAAAAAGAAAATCAGAGAAAGGCAACACAATGCAAGTAAATGTCAATAGAGACATGAAAATGTTACGTTGTGGTTCATATTTCATATCCCTCTCTCTGGGTGTATATGGTTTTCTTCAGTGAACAATTGGAACTGGTTTGAGACAATTCTTTGTTGCAGAGAGCCATGACCATCAGAATTGATCATCATATAGTATTGTTGTTGCTGTGTATAATGATCTCCTGGTTCTGCTCGTTTCACTGAGCATCAGTTCATGCAAGTCTCTCCAGGCCTCTCTGAAATCGTCCTGCTGGTCGTTTCTTACAGAACAATAATATTCCATGACATTCATATACCATAATTTATTCAGCCACTCTCCAATTGATGGGCATCCCTTCAGTTTCCAGTTTCTAGCCACTACAAAAAGGGCTGCCACAAATATTCTTGCACATGTGGGTCCCTTTCCCTCCTCTAAGATCTCTTTGGGATATAGGCCCAATAGAAACACTGCTGGGTCAAAGGGTATGCACAGTTTGATCACTTTTTGAGCATAGCTCCAAATTGCTCTCCAGAATGGTTGGATCCGTTCACAGTTCCACCAACAATGTATTAGTGTCCCAGTTTTCCCACATCCCCTCCAACATTCATCGTTATCTTTTCCTGTCATTTTAGCCAATCTGACAGGTGTGTAGTGGTACCTCAGAGTTGTCTTAATTGATCAAAAGTCTTCTAATTGGGTAAAGAGCCAGAAAAACTGATGACAGGAGCTGTTAAGCCTACAAAAGGAGCAACCTGCCTTTCCTTAGGTCTCTTTCCTTTGGGCTATATAGAGGGAGCACCCCCAACCCCGCTCCTTCCTCCCACCTGGCTATAAGCTATGAGCACATGCTGTTTCTCTTTTTTCCCCTTATGTGTTTGCACTTTCTTGACCTTAGGTGAGTATGTATTTTGAGGTAGACATATCCAGGTAATAGTCTGGTGAGTTTAGGATATCCGAAGTCCCCTCAGAGGCCCTGTTGGCAGTAGCCACCAGAGAGGCAGTGACCAGTGGCAGTAGAAGCAGCTACAATAGGAGAGGAGAGACAGTCACCTGAGGATAGCAGCAGCTTTCAAGAGCAGATCCTTCAGGGCAGAGAGGAATACCCACTATAGATTCTATAAAGGCCCAGTCCCTCAGAGACCTCCAGAGAGCTATGCCTGTGGGGAACTTGGTGAGGACTTCACAAAAGGAAAAATGGATTTCCAGGACCAGGAGTTGAAAAGTACCCCTTCACTATGAGTCTTCTCCAAACCTATGCCTCATTAGCATTATGCATTGAGTTTTTCCAGGACCTTGTGTGTGCAAAAGGATCATGTACTCCTGGTTTTTTGGAAATGTTTTTGTATAATTGTCCATACTACATAATCTCAGTAAATCCTTTTTCTAAAAGCTGTTTGATGTTTACAGGGAGCTACCTACAGATTTACTCCTAGAACTCTGAGAATAGTAGTTACAGTTTTTCTGCATGTAAGAAGTTCTCAACCATTTTTCTTGGGCTCTGTTGTAGGAAAGAGAGCATCAGCTTCTGACAACATAAGCTACTGAATTGGAGTTCAAGTGCTTTTGAGGAGAGTACTTTTTGTCTTGGAGGTTACTTGGGCCCCAGCCCCGACTTCTTCAGTGGACAGAAGAATCATAAAAGTTTGGGAAGAGAGAACTTGACAGTGGAGAATAGTTTGCAAAAGCCTGTATATGGTAGCCTGTGCCAAGCTAAAATGAGTAATAAGCCTGGACTTGTAATTACACATTTGAATATGGTTTGTACCCCCAAACTTCCACACACTGAAGTAAAATAACTTCTGCTCTCTATAAACAGTAGAATGCTCAAGGGTTCTCCTACAGAAGAGTCAATAAGGGGTGGGAATGGGAGGAGGAGGAGAGAGGGTTACTGCAGGAGACTGTGGAGGCAAGGCCAGCTGGCCTTGAAGACTGGGCCAAGTCTTCATGGGCATGGTCTTGTTAGAGGAAACTTCTGATTCCTTGGGGGTGAGAGGCCTGGGAACAATGGAAGAGTGGAGAGAAAAGCAGGGAATCTTCTTCTGGGGGCTGCTTGGGGCAATATTTTATCATCACTTTGGCCCAAACAGCATAGTAATTCTAGAACGGAAAGGGTCCTCAGAGTTAGTTCTAAAACTGCTCATTTGGTGAGGGAGGGACTTTAGGACTAGACTAAGGTCCTGGGGAGGGCAGCTAGGTGGCCCCAGTGGATAGAATGTTAGGACTGGAGTCGTCTGAATTCAAATCTGACCTCAGATACTTCCTAGCTGTGTGACCCTGGGCAAGACACAAGTTTGTTTGCCTCTATTTTCTAATCTGTCAAATGTACTTCCTTACTAGGAAGGGAGAATTTCTTTCTTCTTCTGCACAGAGTAGCTCTTCCACACTCCCTCCAGATCAGTCAGCATTCTGAAGGGTTCTAGTTAACAGACCAAAGTAAGCGAGTGGAGAACTGTTTTAAATTTGTTTTGAAATCTCCAGTGAATTCTCATTGCCTATAGAATCAAGTTCCAAGTCCATCCTGAAGGCACACTATGGTCAATCTAGTGCATTTACCTCTTGTACCTTCCTAAAATAATCCCTTTGCTTCAACCAGCCTGATTCCCTCACTGCCCCCTACACAAGTCATCCTAACTCAACTTCTCATCTCAGTCCCTACAAGGGATGCCTTCAGTTTCTCAACATGGAGATCTCTCCAAGATCCAGTTAAACGCTAATCTTAAATCATCTTCCTAAAGCACTTTTTTTTCCCTGAGGCAATTGGGATTAAGTGACTTGCCCAGGGTCACACAGCTAGGAAGTGTTAAGTGTCTGAGACCAGATTTGAACTCAGATCCTCCTGATTTCAGGGCTGGTGTGCTATCCACTGTGCCAGCTAGCAGCCACTTCCTAAAGCACTTTTAAAGAGTGATTTTTAGAACTTAAGTGGCCTTGTGAAACAGGTTGTTGTTAACCCCATTTTGCATATGGACAACAAAGACACCCAATAAGTGACTCATTCATTTAATAAGGGGTTTTTGAGTGAGTGGATGTATGCTGAGGTTCTTTCCTGTTCTAGAGTTAAGTAATTTGCAAGTTAAATATCAGGACCGGGAACTGAATCCTTTGAAACACCAAATCTAGTGCTCTTTTCACTCCAGCTTTTCCTTTTCCATGAGGCCCTTACAACCCACACTTTTCAGAATTTCCATGACATGTTTAGACCATACTACATCCTTGTGCTCCGAATATATTGGTCTTGCCTCTCCAACCTGGTCCTTAAAGATAGAGAATTTGCTTTAGGTAGGCCCTCAATAAATTCTTGTGGATGGATTGATGAAGGCTAAGACCATTGTACCTCTCAGATTTTCCAGTAAGACTCTACAGCTCTCTTCCAGGAAGGGTCTTCTTCCAGGGAATGTGGAGTTGATTCCAGGGAAAAGATGGAAAAAGAGGAAGAGGGGTATCCCTTGCCCCACCATCCTTGGAAAGCAAATGTCAGGGTTCTTTCCAATTGCAAAGGGGAAAATTAAGACCAAAGAATGGGAACTGAACTGAGCTGACTCAGGTTGTGTCCACATGACATCAACACAATAATTTGAAAAGCAAAAAATGAAAACAACCAATTCATTAAGGGGAGGGGCAGAAGGGGGTAGAGCTCTCCGGGTTTGTCTTGGGTGCCAAGTTTTGCCAAATAACAGACCTGGATAGTTTTTTGTTTTGTTTTGTTTTGTTTTTTCCATTGACTTAACCAGTGTGTTTGACTAGACTGACCCAATCAACCAGCCAGTTGTTTTGGCCTCCTGCAGTTCTGTCCTGAATCCCTCCTGGGCTTTTGCTCCCTCTTGTTCTTGACCACTCCCCTGATTGTTTTACCCTTCTTTCCCCATGTTGGTATCCTGTTTATACACTGCTGTATGGTCTCTTCAGGCTATAAGTTCCTGGGATGGGGATTTTGCCAGACTCTTTGCTTTCCACATTTACCGCAAACATCTGCCCTTGAGAAATATCCAGAGTCTCAGAATTAGAAGGCATTGTAGAGGTCATCTAGTCCAGCTTGTACCTCTAGTACTTCATATGTGCCAAGCACCACATTAAACACCGAGGATTCAAAATGCAAAAGGAAAGAAAATTCTTGCCCTAAAAGAGCTTATATTCTGTCCAGAGATGACAGAACTTTGGTCCAGAATTGGAAGAGACAGCGAGACTGATGACTTAGTGCAACTCTGTCTCACGTAAATCTGATTCACAAGCAAGTCAAGATATCCCCCATGGTATCATTGGCCCTCTTTGAAAACAAAGGACAAACAATAGCAACAGAAAATTATAGGGATGGTTAATGGACAATAGGGGAGTCAATTGGCACACCCCATCCAGGAACAGCAGCAGAGTTAATTTGATCATGGTTCCAGAACTTGGGAGGATAGGAGGAATGAAAGGGAACTTATCTGAAGGTGGGAAAGATCTAGATAGAAGTTTCTTCGGGAGGACTAAGTGATTGGTGAATATTCAATAGACAGAGAATAGGGAATGCCAGAATCCCCTCTAAAATAATCTCCAAAAAAAAAGCCACATCCATCAGAATTGATCAGTTAATGTGAATTTTAAACATATAGTATACATTTCCCATGTAAAAAAAAACACAAACAATTTGTCCATATTCAAAGAGTTTGTCCATGCTGAGTTCTTTAAAAACTGATCTTTGATATTGGCTCTTACACGTTAAATTTTCTGTTAAGTTTGTGTTTGGTTGATAGAAAGTTCTAGAAATCTGCAAGTTTGTCGAAGGTTCATTTTTTCTCAGTCAAGATTATACATAATTTTGTTAGATATGCTTGGATATTTTTGGCTACAGGTCTAGTTCTTTCGATTGTCAGTAGATATGATTCCAGGACCTATGGTCTTTTATTGTAGCTGTTGCTAAGTCTTGCACAATTCTAATTGTAGTTCCAGCATTTTGAAATATTTTTCTTGTTTCTTGCAAAATTTTCTCTTTGATCTGGGGGTTTCAAAATTTGGCATTAATATTTCTTGTGTGTTTCCACAAAGAATCTTTTTGAGGTAGTGGTTGGTGGACTTTTTCTATTTCTATTTTCCTCTCATGTTCTGTCATTCCAGTACAATTTTCTTGGATTATTTCTTGCATTATTGTGTCAAGATTCTCTTTTTTGGTCACAACTTTCTGGGAGTCCAATTATTCTTACATTTTCTCTTTTTAATTTGTTCTCTAGATCTGCCATTTTTCATATATGGTGTTTCCTATTCTATTCTATTTTCTTATTCTTTATCATTTGTTTTGTTATTTCTTGATCTCTCATAGCTTTACTGGCTTCTCCTTGCCCAATTCTAATTTTCAAAGAATTATTTTCATCTATGAGACTCTGTATTTCCTTTTCTAGTTGGTTAACTCCCCCCCCCATAATCTTGTTTTTCTAGGATGGTTTTTATTTATTGATTTGTTTGTTTATTTATTTTTAGTTTTCCCTTAATGTCTCACATTTGATTTTTAAATTCTTTTTTGAGTTCTTATTAAAGTCTCTCTGGGTGGGCAACCATTTCATGTTACTCTTTGGGAAAGAAGCTTTTTTTTTTTTTTTTTACTAAAATGTCCTCCTATAAAGATGAATCACAATCTTCCCTATTCCCAGAATAAGTTTCTATGTAGGTTTTTTCTTCTTTGCCAATTCATTTTATTTTAATAAGAAGTATTAGTATAAGTATCTCTAATTGCTTGGAGGGGAGATAGTGCCTCTGGCTTTACTTCAGCTCTCCCCCCTGATCTAGAACCCCAAACCAATAGCTCCACCTTCCTGTAAGTGCCCAGAGCCAACAGTGTCCCTGCCCTGCTGCTTCTGCACTCACTGGGAGCAGGTTTCTTCTCAATCAGGGCCTAGTCTCAGAAGCACAGCTGGTCCTGGTATTACCAATCAGCCAAGGTTCTTCCAGACTCAGATCCAGATTCCACAAATAGTCCAGGAGATGAAAGGTTCTGTGATTCTGAGGTCCTAATCACATCCAGCTTGTCTCGGGGCTCCCCACTTGGTGTTTCTAAGGCACTAGCTTGGAGGTGTTTGCACTTCAGACAGGTTAAGATCCCAAAGTCTTTCTTCAGAACTTCTCAGGTTGTACCAGGAGGATCTCTGTTCTGCCCCAAGTCTTCTTGATTTTTCACCAGTCCACGTTTGCCTTGGGGCACAAATTTGTTCTATTTTGGGGGGGAAAATCAGGAGAACTTGTAATTTACCAACCTACTCTGCCACCTTCTCAAAATCCTACTTTTTATTTTTTTTGTTCCATTCATATTTTTATTTTTTTTAAGGCTAGCCATTTTTATTTTCTCTTTTCTTTTTACTTTTTTCCTACTGTCTTTTTTTTTTAAATTTCAATAGTATTTTATTTTTCCAAATACATGTAAAGATAGTTTTCAACATTCATTTTTTATAAGACTTTGGGTTCCAAATTTTTCTCCCTTTCTCCCTTATCTCCCCCCTCCCCAAGACAGCAAGCAATCTGATTTAGATTAAATTTGTGCAATTCTTTTAAACCTATTTCCATATCATGTTGTGTAAGAAAAATCAGACCAAAATGGGAAAAACTATGAGAAAGAGAAAAACGAAACAAAAAGGGTGAAAACCTCATTCAGTCTCATAGTTCTCTCTCTGGATGTGGATGGCACTTTCCATCACAAGTCTGTTGGAATTTCCTTGAATCACCTCATTGTTGAAAAGAGCTAAATCCATCACAGTTGATCATCATATAATCTTGTTACTATGTACAATGTTCTCTTGGTTGTGCTCCCTTCACTTAGCATCAGTTCATGTAAGTCTCTCCAGCTTTTCTGAAATCACCATGCTCATCATTTTTATAGAACAATGATATGCCATTACATTCATATTCATATATCATAACTTATTCAGCCATTCCCTAGCTGATGGGCATCCACTCAATTTCTAGTTCCTTGCCCTACAGAAAGGGCTACTACAAATATTTTTGCACATGTAGGTCCTTTTCCCTCTTTTATGATCTCTTTGGAACATAGACCCAGTAGTGACACTGCTGGATCAAAAGGTATCCACAGTTTTATAGCCCTTCCAAATTGTTCTCCAGAATGGTTGGATCATTCCACAACTCCACCAACAATGCATCAGTGTCCTAGTTTTCCCATAACCCCTCCAACATTTATCATTATTTTTTCTTTTTCATTTATATTAGCCAATCTGAAAGGTGTGAAATAGTGCTTCAGAGATGTTTTAATTTTTATTTCTTTAATCAATAGTGATTAAGAGTCATTTTTCACATGACTAGAAATGGCTTTAATTTCTTAATCTGAAAATTGTCTGTTCATATCCTTTGACTATCAGTTGGGGAATGGATAGTATTATATCTTAAATACCTTTCCCAGAATTGGTTTTATTCATTAATTCATTCAAAGAACATTTATTAGGTGCCTGCCGTGTAACAGATGATGTAATAGGTGCTTTAAAGACAGAAACAACAACAAAAATCTCTTTAAAAGTATTTCTCTAGGGGCAGCTAGCTGGTGCAGTGGATAGAGCACCAGCCCTGAAGTCAGAGTTCAGATCTGATCTCAGACACTTAAGATTCCCTAGCTGTGTGACCCTGGGCAAGTCACTTAACCTCAATTGCCTCAGCAAAAAAAATAAAGAAAAGTATTTCTCCACTTTTGGGGTGATGGATGATGGAGGAAAGCTGAAGGAGGATGTCATCCATAATAGATAATAGCAGCAGTATTTCTATATGCTTTTTTAAACATAAGCTCTGAGGTACTTTTACCAATAATATAATATAACTTAGAGATTTCAAGTATGGAAAGATAGGCTAGTCTAAAACTCTGAAAATCCAAGTTCTACTCTTGCTCTGCCTCTCTTTGACCTTCAATAAGTTTTTTCACTTTTAGGACCACAATTTCATTCTTTGCAAATTGAGATGGGTGGATCAAATGACTTTTAAGGTGTTATTACTCCTGATATTCTGAAAAAGGAAGAGTTCCTTATAATGATAAGCAGTACCATATCTAAAACCATCAGCAAGTGTTATTTGTAATGGGGATAAGCTAGAAGCCTTTCCAATAAGATCAAGAGTGAGGCAAAGAGCCCATTATCACCATTATTATTCAATATAATACTAGAAATGAAAAGAAGAAAAAGAAATCAGAGAAATTAGAATAGACCATGAGGAAACAAAACTATCACTCTTTGCAGATGATATGATGGCATTCTTAGAGAACCCTAGAGAATCAACCAAAACACTACTTGAAATAATTAACAACTTTAGCAAAGTTATAGGATATAAGCTAGACCTGCTCCTGATATTCTAGAATTATATAGAAAAGTAACTTGATCTAGTAAAAAGAATGCTGGTACATAAGTCAAGAGAATCTTGGGCCCAAATTCTAACTCTCACACTTTTGGGCTGTGTTACTCAAAGGTAGCTGGATGGTGCAGTGGTTAGAACATTGAATCAGGAAGACCTGCATTCAAATGCAGTCTCAGACACTTAATGGCTGTGTGACCTTGCATTGCCTTGGTTTTCTCAATTATAAAATGGGGACCACCTACCTCCTAGAGTTATTGTGAAAATTAAATGATTTAATATTTGTAAAGCACCTAGCACAGTGTCTGACACAAAGGAGGTACTAGATAAATGCTAGCTGTTATTATTACTATTATTGTCTTTGTTGGAAAATCACTTTATTTTTTTCCTGTTGAAAATGAAATTTTAAAAATTTTAATAGTATTTTATTTTTCAAAATATATGCAAAGATAGTTTCCGACATTTACTTTTGTAAAACCTTGTGTTCCAAATATTTCTCCTTCTTTCTTTTGCCCCCTTCCCACAAAATAACAAGCAATTAAATATAGGTTAAACATGTGCAAGACAAATCATTTTTGTTCCCTGAGTTTTAGTTTCCTCATCTGTAAAATCAGAATAATAGTATTTATTGTACCTACCTTACAAGGTGTATTTGAGGAAACTATTTTGGTAAAAAAAATTGATGTATGAATATAGTTATCAATACAGTAGGTAACTTGCCGATGTGGGTGTGTAGTCCTGGGAACTTGTACATGGAGAAGGAAAGAGCTTCCTTTTAGACTGTGACCATGCGGCAACATGGTCCTACTGTAATTCCTTTCCCTTTTGTGTTTATTCTTTCCCTTTCTTTGGATTAGCGAATATTGAAGACAATGACTTGGTGATCTTTGAAAGATCTGGAGAACCAGCAGGATTTGTTAATAGCCACAGCTATGACAGATACCACAGTTGGTCAGTAGTAGTAACTTGAAGAGATAGCTTCATAGTGTATTGACCCTGCAACTGAGCCACTATATCTAGTAACTCATCCATTATCTCTGCCAAAACCAGAAGTAAACTAAATGATGGGAAGAATGTTTGTAGCTACCTCTTTAAATTTAAACTCAGATACCAAAATATCAAAGGGAGAGCATGTAGGGGGACTTTTTTTTATTTTTTGCTAAATATTCCTATATAAAAATTAACTATTATTAATTGATTAGATGATTTCGTGGCAGTAATTGCTAGTGATGATATTAGGGAGAATATACAAAATGGGATTTGAGCCAATCAATTAATAAACATTTGTTATGTTTCTTTTTGCTAGATACTATGGTAAGCCAATAACATTAGAAAGATATCCAGGCTTTTCAAGGCTACTCCTAGAATCCTAAGGGGGAGAGATAGCCAACTAAATCTACTACAAGGCCTGCTAGTATAGTTGTGTATTGGAAGAGTAAATCCAGAGTCAATTCAGGTTAAATCAGTTCCTGAAAGACAGTGTTACTCAGAAGACTGAGAGCTGGCTTTGGAAATCGGAGGGCTTGAATTCAAATGTAACACATTGACTCTAAGACCTTAGGGCAAGTAAACTTTCAGTGCCCCAAGCCAACTTCTAAAAGTCATAGTTGTAGAGTAATTGTCAGACTGAAGTGACTGAGTTTCCTCACCAGAAATCCCTTAACCCCAAAAAATCAAAACACACACACACACACAGAGTCCACAGATTCTTCTTAGTCTTCATTCCTTTAGATCCCCTAATTTTTCCTACTTCTTAAAATACTCCCCCTCTTTCAAACATTCTCTGATTTTGCACTTTGAGGCCCCCTACTCATTCTACTTGTCTTCCATTTTTCATTTTTTCATCTTTCCCTTCTATTTGTTGATTACCTAGGATTTATCTTCTATATAATCTTGTTTGTGCATAAATCTCCCTCATTAGACTGTAAGCTCCTTGGGTATCTTTTGCCTTTCTTTGTATCCTTAATGTTTGGTACAATACCTGGCACATAACAGGTACTAAAATGCTTCTTGTTTTTGTTATCCTCTCATTTTCCTCCATTTAACCATCAAGATGATAGTTAACTCTGTTAGCTTGTTAACTTTGCCCTTCTTGCTAAAAATAACAATTCTTATTCTTCCTTCTCTTTCTACCTCTCCATCTTTTGGAATTTCCATCTTTCCTGGTCCCCTGGAATCAACATAAATAATTCCTGCATACACTATATTGTGGGGTAAAAGTCAACATGATGTGGAAAATTACAGTGCTAGAGAGATCTATTGTATACGAAGAGACTCCAACCCACTCCCCCTCTGTAAGTTTCCCCAGCTTTCAGCTTAAAGTAGTGGTGATGTGAGAGTGATAATCACCTGTGCTCCAGTTTCTATCCCCTACCCTACCTCCCCTTCCACTTCCTAACTTTTAAATTGTAGCCTTATGCACATTAATATATACTTCTCCATTTCAGATCTCTCAGGTCTTCATTTTTTGTTGTTAAGCCCATATGATGTGCCAAGTACTGTGCTAAGTCCTAGAAAATACACAGAAAGGCAAAAGACAATCTCTTCCCTCAAGGAACTTCTAGCCTAATGAGAGAAGCATGCAGACAACCTCGTACAAACAAGTGCAGACAAGATAAAATGGAGAGAGTGCTTTATTGATGTGGAATTGATGTGGCTAGTCTAGAAATCAGAAGACTAGGACTGGAGTCTCATGCCCACCACTAGCTTTATGATCCTGGCTAATTCACATGATCTCTACAGGGCTCAGCTTCTCTAATAATAATAGCAAACATTTATATAGAGTGTACATTATGGTAGGCACTGCAACAAGTGCTTTATAACTTCATCTCATTTGATCATCACAGCAACCCTGAGGAGAAAATTGAGATGAACAGAGGTAAGTGACTTGCCCAGGATCATCCAGATAAGATTCTGAGGCTTGATTTGAATTCAGGTCTTCTTGACATTAGGGCCTGGGCTCTATTGTACCACCTACCTGCTCAATTGGTCTATGAGGGGACTGTACTTTTCCTCTAAGATCCCTTGAAGTTTAATGAGGCTGGATGACAACTTGTTGGGTATGTTGTAGTGGGAATTCCTTTTGAGTACGGGTTAGTCTTGATGGCTGCTGCGGTCCCTTCCAGTTCTCAAATTCAAGTCCTCCTCTCTCTGACAAAGCTGCCCTGTGTGCCTCCCACCGCCCAGGTCCTCCACCTCTACCTCCCCTTCCCCCTCCCCAAATCCCTTCTCACGCAGAAAGCCTTGGAGCTATTTTAGACTTTACAGTGGCAGACCCTGTCCCGGGAAAATCTGAGGTCCTGGCTCCGAGGTCTGGGATCTGACCATTGAGAAACAGCCACCTTCCTTAGAAGGTATGAAGGTCACTGACTTGGTCTAGAGTACATCTCAATCTGGTTTACCCAATACCACTTTCCTGGACCCCACGATGACAGTGAGTGGCCAGGAGATCCATCACCAGGGATGGGTTTCCTGTTGACAAATGCCAGCTTGTGGCATTGGGTTGTGGTCATGCTCCAAAAGAGCATATATCTAAAAATGGACCCCTTTTGCTCAGAAGATCTTGAGTGTGTGTATCTTTGAGTCATCACTGTTTCCTTCACATTGAAAAAAAACACCCAGCCCGCTTCCCCCCTCCACACACTGTTTTCCCTTACCCAGCCCCACAAGTCCTACAAGCCCCACAGCTATGAAAAATCTGGAGCCTATTCAGTACTAGACCTCCTCCCCCAAATTGACAGCTCAACTTTCCTGGCAGAATCCATAGGGTGGCTGAGACGTCATCATGGGAGCCCGTATGTTTATTGGTTAGAGCCCTGACTTTCATGTTTTGTTCCTAGCTCACTATGTGGCCTTAGGCAAGTTATTTGACCCTTCCATGCCTCTGTTTTCCCAGCTGGAAAAAAAAAAAAAAAGGACCATAATACCATTCTTTTCAACATTTATTTTGGCAATGAATTTGGTACAGTGGAAAGAACATTCATTGCCTTTGGGGTCAGAAAACCTGGGTTCAAATCCTGTCCCTAAAGTTCATTATATGTGTGATCTTAGATAAGCCACTTAACTTCCATGACTTCAATTTCCTCACCCTTTTAAGGGGCTTGGACTAGGTAGATGTCTGAGGGCTCTTCCAACTATGATCTTAGTGCTTACTAGATGGTGGAGTAATAAACAAGGTAGGACATAGAATCCAGAAGGGTCCTTAGAGATCATCTTGTTCACAAATTCTTACTTTACAGATGAGGAAACTGAGGTCAGAAGAACTGAGTGTCATGTAGGAAGCAAAGCAGAGCCAGAATTTTAAAAAAACTACAGTTTTAGTGGCAACTAGGTGGCTCAATGGATAGAGCATCAGTTCTGAAGTCAGGAGGACCAGAGTTCATATCTAGACAATTGACACTTAATAGAATGTGATCCTGGACAAGTCACTTAGTCCAATTGCCCTAGGGGGGAAAAGGGGGAGATGATGAATAAGTAAGGACTCCTAACTCCTGACTCAGTGTTCTTTTCACTGTGGTATGTAACCAGAGGATAGATTAGCATTGGTTTAGGATAGTAAATGAAACAGATAGTTGGATTTGGGGTGAAGAGCAGCTATAAACAGAGCTATCAAAACCCACATTTTGTTTTTTCTTCAGCCAATACTTCATGTTGGGGGCTAAGATGATTCTGTTATATAATGTGTCTAAGATTTTGCAAATTTTATTGCAGTTTCTGCCCATTTCTCCCAATTATTCTCTGAGCATCTCTGTTCTATCTCTATCAAATAAAAAAGTAAAAGTGACCCTCAAGTTGCAACAAGAGATACTTAAATTTGACCTAAGGAAGAACTTCTGGAGGTAGCAGGCAAGGTTGTGAAATATATAGGAGTAAAAACCTCCAAGAAAATGGAGGCTAGTCTAGAAATGGGACTAGCCCCTTTTAAAATGGTTTTAAAATAGACCTTGGAGACATGGTGCTTGGAAGGATATCCAAGCAAAGCAGATTACCTAGAAAGGGGCATTTTTTTGGTGACTTCTCATTACAAACTCCCATCTTGTTTAGAGTGGAAATCTCTTTAACTTAGATTTTGATCCGTTATTATTTGATCGTTACATTTTGGAGGATTACTATTTCAAGCCATTTATCAGTCATTTATACCTGTGGGTAAATGAATTTCAGTCCTTTCCTAGAAGCAAATTCTAGAAAGGGTGTTAGTAAGCAAGGGTGGATTAGACACTTTATAAGAAAGAGATGAATACTGAGCCACACCAATACAGGGTTGGGATGTGGGATGGGAAAGTGGTGGTAAAAACTACAAAATAGAAGAGTGAGAGTACCTCAAAATTGTGCTGAGGGCAATGACTCAGATATCATCTTGAATTCCTTTCCACCCCAACAATAGGAGAAAGGCAGTGAGAAAGGTGAAAGGACAAGAGGTTATATTCAAATAGGGAAATTCCAGAATTTAAGAACATGAATTTAAGGACTATTTTGTGTGCTATTGAGGTCTAAGGTATGAGCATGTCAACAGTAGATGAGATCAAATAGAGATGGAAGTCATAAGATTTAAGGTGATGGTAAAACTGAGATGCTATAGTGTTTATGGGTTATCAGTATGAACATTAAATCACCAAGGATGTGTTCATGGATTGGGATGGAAAGACAATAACTCATTGAGAAAGGAAAGGTGGAGGAACTGACAGCTGATATCAACAAGGACACGAATGGGATGAGATCAACAGATAGAATTAACTTCAAAGGAAGAGAGGATGATGAGTGGTGATGACAGAGGGAAGTTCTAGAAGTTAACCAACCAATCAATAAATGTGTCCCAGGTACTGTGCTAACTTCAGGAAATGGTATTGAGAGTAAATGTCATGTTAACTCTTCCTCCTAGTCCAAGCTGTACATGAAGCAGTGATGGGCAGGCCAGGAGATGGTGAAAAGAGCAATCATTTGCTGGAGAGGGTGACAAGCATGAAATAACTTCAGGTGAAAGTTGGGTTTCTGAGGGCAACAAAGATGGAAAGAGTTAACAGGGAAGAATTATAGGATGAAGGAGAATTTTCCAACCATAGGTTGTCAGAGAGTATAATAGCAGGGAAAGGAAGAAAGAAATTTGAACTCAGGAGGACCTGAATTCAATAACCATGGGCTATTGAGTAGAGCTTTCTTTTGTTCCCATCACCCCATAACTTGTATCACCACTTATCTATGTAATTTGAACACCACCCCTCCATAGTAGAATATAACTCCTTAAGGGCAGGGCTGTGTGTTACAATCACTCAATCCACCATCCATCCACAAAGTTTTCTTTTATTAAACCCTTAGTATGTGCCAGGCAGCACACCTTTGAATTGGGGATACAGAAAATGGCAAACCACTCCAGTATCTTTACCAAGAAAACCCCTAAAAAGGTCAGTAAGAGTCAGACATGACAGCAAAATAGATTGGTTAAGAGCTCCCTAGTTTGGGAAGAGCTATGCCCATGAAGTCTATATAACAGTTGTTTGACTGTGCTTGGTTTTATTCCTTTTACCTCTGGGGGGCCATATAAGAACATAGACAGTTAAAAACATGATTGTACAGCAAGATAACTGTATAAATATGTATACACATATTCGATTTGTCAAATATTTTAACATAATTAACATGTATTAGACTTCCTGCCATCTAGGGGAGGGAGGAGGGGAAGGAGGGAAAAATTTGTAACAGAAAGCTTTGCAAGGGTCAGTGTTCAAAAATTACCCATTCATATGTTTTGCAAATAAAAAGCTTTAATAAAAAATATTCATAGCAAAAAAAAATAAAAACATGACTGTATGAATAACTCCACTATGCCATACTCACATGATTGGGGTCCATTAAATGCAATACAAAAGTGGAGGGAGTTGAGCAAAGAGACTGATTCAAGAAAATCCATACAAACTATACCTCTAGACTAAAGAGGCCTTTGAAGGGACTAGAAATGATGATGATGATGATGATGATGATGATGATACTTAATAATATTTACTAGCATTTATGTAGTACTTTGTTGTTCAATTGTTTTAATTACATCCCACTCTTCATGACCACATTTGGGAGCAATTTGCCATTTCCTTCTTCAGATCATCTGACAAATCAAGAAACTTAGGTAAATAGGGTTAATTGACTTGTCCAGGAACATACAGCTAGCAAATGTCTGAGCCACATATGAATTTAGGAAGATGAGTCTTCCTGAATCCTGAGTGTTTGTGACTCAGTAAAAATAGCCCGCTCTCTTGTTTCTGTCTCTCTGACTGTCTTTCCTTCTGTCTCTTTATGTCTTTGTCTTTCTTTTTCTCTGTCCCTGTCTTCTCTTGTCTCTTTCTCATCTGTTTTTTTCCTCCATGTCTCTTTATGAATGTCTTAGGGAGGGAAACAGGATCTGAAATGTGGTTGGCTCAGAGGGATTCAGAGAAGCAGTCCTAAGTTAGGGCTGCCTTTGAATCCATCCCTTCATCCCTTCTTTCTTGGAGAACTTGCTCCTCATGCTGACTCAGACTTTCAGCTCCCTTTGGGATCTGCTTGCCTTTTCATAAACAGACTCGGGATTTTTCTTGGCCAGGCATCATTGCTCATAGCCCAGTGGATTGTGCCCCTTTAAGCATCTACTCCCAGGTGATTTGGATCAGGATATACCAGGAAGTTGGTTTTTCAATGCTGGAGTCAACATGTGGGTGTGTAAACACTGACCAATTTCACTGTCCAGTCAACTGCTTTTTAAATGGGAACTTTCACAAGCGTCAGACCTTTCCAACTAACATAATATTTAAACAGAAATCTATTTCCCCTTCTAGGACCAGCAGCCAGGATTGATGATATTCCTGGTCCAAGCAAAGGCTTCCCCCTCTCATTTTTGTAACTAGCTTCCTCCTGGGTCACAGCTGGGGTGAGATCATAATGTGGAGGGCATGATGTCATCTCTTACCCTGGGCCTCAGTTTACCTACTCATCCCATTTGTGAAGTCTGGGGTTCATAAAAAGTCCTTTGTGCAGTTGAGACCCTGAATGGGCCAGATTCTCTATATGATTTGATTACAATTTAGCAAGTACCCCCAGGGCTGATCCTACATAGAATTATAATAGCACATAAGCTTTTTGAAGGCATGAGCTTTCTCTTGTGAAGGGAAGGTGGGGTTTTTTTTAGGGAGATTGCTTTAGATCTCTAGGCACAGTGCCTGGTACACAGTAAACACTAAATTAATGGTCACTGAATTGATTTGAATTATGATACAGTATTGTGGGTAGCTGGGTGTCAAAGTGGATAGCGCTCCAAACCTGGAATTGATCTTCCCGAGTTCAAATTTGGTCTCAGACACTTATTAGCTGGGTGACCCTGTTTGCCTCAGTTTCCTCATCTGAAAAAAGAACTGGAGAAGAAAATGGCAAAACATTCTGGCATCTTTGTCAAGAAAAGCCCCAAATGAGATCAAGTAGAGTCAGACATAACTGAAATGACACAACAATTACAAACAAATGAGTATAGCATCAGAATTCAGCTTCTAGTAGGTGCCTTCTGAACTCAGAGGATGAGAGGTGGGGTGCCATTTTCTCAAGGTCATGCCTTCACCATCCATAGATGGAAATATATCTGATCAGAATGAACACTTCTTGAGGTATTTACATTTTAATAGTTAAATGTGTAGAAATCTGAAAAGTGTTGGCCAATATCTTCTTAATGTTATTCCATTACATTCACATACCATAATTTATTCTGTCATTCCCCAACTGAAGGGTGTCCATTCCTTGCCACTACAAAACAGGCC
This sequence comes from Myrmecobius fasciatus, assembly GCA_023553655.1. Lineage (NCBI taxonomy): Eukaryota > Metazoa > Chordata > Mammalia > Dasyuromorphia > Myrmecobiidae > Myrmecobius > Myrmecobius fasciatus. The sequence continues at coordinate 82,311 of JAJPUD010003609.1, forward strand.
CTTCTATCCTCCACTATCTCTCAAAGTCTGTCCAAGTTCATGTTCATTATTTCCATGAAAGTATCTATCCACCTCACCCACTGCCATCCCCTTTTCCTTTTGCCTTCAATCTTTCCTAGCTTTAGGGTTTTTTCCAGTCTTCTCATTATGTGGCCAAAATATTTAAGCTTCAATATTTGACCTTCCAGTGATTAGCCTGAAATTATTTCTTTAAGTATGATGAATTTGATCTCCTTGCTGTCTATGGGGCTCTCAAAAATCTCCTCTAGCATCACAATTTAAAAATATTTATTCTCTAAGTTGTGGTATGTGAACGTAATGGAATATTATTGTTCTATAAGAAGTGACAAACAGGTTGATTTCAGAAAAGCCTGGAAAGATTTCCATGAACTGATGCTAAATGAAGTGAATAGAACCAAGAGAGCATTTGTATGCAGCAACAACAAGATCATGTGATGATCAATTGTGCTGGACTTGGCTCTTTTCAACAATGAGTAACAAGGCAATTCCAATAGACTTATGATAGAGCTTTCCACATTCAGAGAGAACTATAGAATCTGAATGTGGATCAAAGCATACTGTTTTCACCTTTTTTTGCTGTTGCTTGTTTGCTTGTTTTCTTTCTTGTGTTTTTTTCCACTTTTGATCTGATTTTTCTTGCAAAACATGACAAATTCAGAAATATGTTTCAAAGAATTGCACATGTTTAATCTATTTTGGATTGCTTGCTGTTTAGGGAAAAGGGGAGAGAGAAAAATTAGGAATACAAGGTTTTGCAAAAGTGAATGTTGAAAATTATCTTTGCATGTTTTTGGAAAAATGAAAACCTGTTATAAAAAATTTTAAAAAATGATTCTCAGCTTTCCTTAAAGTCTACTTTTGTCAGCAAGGTGATGTCTCTGATTTTTACAATACTATCCAAATTTGCCATAACTTTTCTTCTAAGCAGCAAGCATCTTTTAATTTCTTGGCTACAGTTGCAATCTTTGAGCCCAAGAATATAAAATCTGACTCTGCTTCCATTTCTTCTCCCTCTGTTTGCTAGGAAGTGATGGGACCAGTTGCCAAGACCTTTTTTCTTTTTGAATGTTAAGCTTCAAAAAATCAAACCACCCTTATCTTCTGAATTCCTCTTCACTTTCTGTTATCATAGTAGTATCATTTGCATATCTAAGATTGTTGTTTCTCCTGGCAACCTCAATTCCAGTTTTTGAATCACTCTGACATTTCGCATGATGTTCTCTGAATAGAAGTTAAATAAATGACAATTTTAATAGTTAAATGACTGGAAATCTGAAAAGTGCTTCAAGATTCTGTAAGTAAACTTATAATGATGGAGTGAATTGCTATTTCTGGCCAATGTCTTCTTAATAAAAATGCCCTTTGATCCACCTATACCAATATTATACTATACCTCAAAGAGATCAAACAATGAAAAAATTGCTTATGCATACAAAAGTAAAGGCTATTCTTTTTATATAGGCAAAAAATTGAAAACTAAAAGTACATCCATCAGTTGGTTACTGGTTGAACAAATAATGGTAAATGAATGTTAAGGAAAACTATTGTGCTATAAGAAATGTTTAAGGGGATGGTTTCAGAGAAACCTGGAAAGATTTGTATGAACTATTCAAAAATGATGCAAACAGCAAAATAAGAACAATTTATACATTAGTGATGTTGTAAAAATAAATAATTTGGACTTGAGAACTTTGATCAACACAGTGACCAACATGATTCCAGAACACTGATGATTAATGCTTCCCACCTCCTGACAGAGAGGTGATGAATAAATATGAAGAACAATTTTTGGAAATGACCAGTTTGAGGATTTATTTTGCTTGACTAGGCTGATTCTTCTCAATGTTGGTGCTTTCCCTCTGTTGATCATCTCCATTTTATCATATATATGTATATATATATATATCTTGGTTGTATATGATTTTCTTCCTAATTAGAGTGAGCCCCTCAGATCAGGGGGATTTTTTTTTACCTTTCTTTGTATCTCCAACATGTAGCTCAGTGCCTAATATAGAGTAAGTGCTTAATAAATGTCTGTTGATTGTGTTTATTTATTACAAGGGTCTTGTTTTTCTTTTCTTTCTTTTTTTCCCAGTGGGGTCAGAGAAAGGTAGGAGAAAGAAAAATTATAATTTTAAAAAAATTTAAATTAAAAATAATCATAATTCATATTTATATAGCACTTTAAGTGCCTTCCTCGCAATACTAGGTAATATTAACCTTGCACTACTATACAGATAGTGGAATGATAATATTATTCCCTTTTTTATATGAGAAAGCTAAAGCTCACAAGGAATGTGTAGATTATTCCACAAGATCATGTTGTTGGAGCTGGGACTCCCTAGGTTCCTAGGTTTCATGCTTTTTTTTTTTTTTTTTGGCTGAGGCAATTGGAGTTAAGTAACTTGCTCAAGGTCACACAGCTAGGATGTGCTAAATGTCTGAGGTTAGATTTGAACTCAGGTCTTCCTGACTTCAGGGCTGGTGCTCTATCCACTGCACCACCTAGCTGCCCCAGGTTTCATGCTTTTACCCTTGCTTTATTTATGTATTTATTTATTTTTGCCTCTTCTAGATACTTCCCTTCCTTAGATATTCGTCTAACTATGGACCACCCAAAGGTCAACATCCCCCCCCAATTACCCTTTCCCTGATTCACATAATACCCCCAGTTCATTTATTCATTCAACAAACATTTGCAATGTTCCTTTAATGTGTGAAGTCCTGTGCTAGGGACTCTCTGAAGAATACCCTTCCCCCTCCAAAAACAAACAAACAAACAAAAAACCTTGCTCTTCAGGAGCTCCCTCTATCCTTAAGGAAGGAAGGAGAGACTGGTAGTGAATGAACAAGGTCTTGAGTAGCATACCAGGGCTAACAATTTCCTCACTGATTTACCTAGCTCATTAAAATAAGACAAGTTAGAGGTATTCTCAGAGGCTGGCCCCATCCTTTCATCTTCAAAGCCCTTCCAAACTCAAACCAAATTAGTCCTTACAACACCTCCTGGTTCCATAGGCAAATATTTATCTTCATTCATACTCAGACACACTGAGACCTGGGGAAGCTGCAATGAATGTCCCAGGGTCAGGGAAATGGAGTGTCCCAAAGTTCTGGGTCTTTAGATGCCCTTGGGAGTATCTGCTAACTAACTTGGGGGAGCAGGGACGCTCTTCCTGTAGGTTTGCAGGAATCTGAGCTAAAAAGGAATTTGGAGATCACTCATTCTCACTCTTTTCTCCCAGAAACACATTTTTATAGAGGAGAATAAACTACGGTTCAGTGAAGAAAAGGAAATCCAATTCAATACAGTGGACAGAGTACACTGGCTCAGGATTCAGAGGTTTTGCTGTTAAGTTGTGTCTGGTTCTTCCAGCTTTACAGCCATGTTGTTGTGGTCCCATACAAATCACAGAGATAATCAGAGGTCATCTAACCAACCTGGAGGAGCTTCCATTATTCCATGATAGAGAGAGGAAGGTTGGGAATGGGCCATCGCTCAGTATTGGGGTGCCACAGACACCATGCTGACCCGCGTAAGGACTAAGGGCCCTAGAAGCAGGTGGCTGACAAATGTGGGCTCCCGAGCAGTTCTGAAGAAGCTGAGCATGGAAGCTGGGGGCTGCCTCCTGGCAGCCTGCTCCAAGGGCATTGGCAGTGGGCACTGTCCCACCCACAGATGTGGTGAAAGTACTTTCCAGGCCCAGGCTTGTGCAGGTGGCAGCCAGAGATGCAGGGCACAGTGGATGGCTTCTGGGCCTATGGAAAGGAACTTTACCCAAGGCTGCCCGCGATGCTATTGTCAATTGTCCTGAGCTGACTCAGGCTCTCATGAAGGCCCATCTCATGACTGGTGACCTTCCATGCTACTTCATATCAGCCTTTGGGGCCGGCTTCTGCACCACCCCCATTGCCTCCCCCATGGAAATGGTCAAGACAAAATAGATGAGCTCTGCCTCAGGCCGGTGTGCCAGCACTGGCCACTGCACCCATCCCATGCTTTGGAAGGAGGGACCCCCAGCTTCCTACAAAGAGCTAGATACCACAGTGGATAGAGCACCAGCTCTGAAGGCAGGAAGACCTGAGTTCAAATGTGACCTCAGACACTTCCTAGCTGTGTGACCCTGGGCAAGTCACTTAACCCCAATTGCCTCAGCAAAAAAAAAAGTTCATGCCTTTCTTCCTCTGCTTGGGCTCCTGAAACGTAGTGATGTGTCACCTAAAAGCAACTGAAATAAGCCCTGATGGCCACTCTCACTTCCCAGAAAGCTCCTCTCTGAAGCCTTTCCTACTAGCTTTCTGCTTTATCTCCTTCCCCTTTGAGTCATCCTGCCCCTACTTCCTCCCACTTTCCCCCATTCCTCTCCTCCCCTGTCTCACTACTGAAGAAGCCCCCTGCCCCTCTTAGAGTTGGCCGGGCTTTACCTTTCTCTGGCCCCTTCCTCTGCCACTCCAGTCTCATTCAGTTCTCAGGCTCTTTACTTCTAATAAAGACAGACTAGAACCCAGAAAAAAAAAATCCCCACTCCTAATATTCCTATCTGTATGACTCTGGGCAAGTTAAAATGGGGGAAAACGGGGCTTCTGTTGTCTCATCTGTAAGGTGGTCTGGATGGCCTCTGGAGGTCCTGTCTAGCTCTACAGCTGGATCACTGGGAGTACAAAGATAAAAAATCAGATAGTCCCTCTCCTCAAGAAGCTTCTGTTCTCCTATGGGAGAAAGGAGGGTTGAGAATGCCCGCACAGCTAAATAGAACACAGGGTAGGGAGTGATGGAGGCAAAGCAGAGAGTTGGATAATTTTCCAAGAAAATTGGAAAAGGAGGGAACGCTCTGGGCTGTGGGGGAGGGCAAGGGGAAGGTTCTCTGGGCAGTCCTGGGCCAAGGTCACTCATAGGTAACAAAGAGCAGAGCCCCGGTTTAGGTCATCCTTCAGATTCCAAAGTCTCCCCCTCCTTTCCATTACATGACCCTGTCCTCTCTCCTCCTTTATGAAAAGAAGGCTTTTGAAAGTTCAGAAGAATTAGATTTCTTTAATAGCAACCTGCAGGAAATACATTAAAAACACATTCTATCAGTTACAAATCTTAATGTCACCAGCCAAGGATGAGGGAATTAAAGTCAGGGCCCAAAATACATATAGTCAGCAACTCTGGGGCAAGGGCAGAAAGGATTTATAGAGTGCGAGGTCTGGACGTCTGGAACTAGGCGTGCTGAGCTCTGGGCTGAAATGGAAACAGGGCTGGTTTCAGGCTGGGGCGGGGGGGGAGGTCATCCGAATCGATTCAATCATTGTTTCCCATTTATTCTCAATGTAAATAATTTTTGAAATGTTCCTAAGGCAGGGCTCTGGTTTGTATTTGTAGCATGGAGCCTGAATTCATTAAGGTGGGCTGCTGTCGGGGGCATTTTGAAAAAATCCACACAAAGAAAAGCAAAACCTTTAAAAAACAAAGCTTCTCCCTTAACCTTGGCCTCCTCTCCCCAGCACCCCAAACCAATCCATTAAATCCTGAACATATCTCTAGCAGAGTACCAGGTAAGTAGCCCAGGGCAACAAGGTTTTTGCACAGGGCACCAACATGAGGAGGCAACTTCCAGCCTGTGGTGACCAGGGTTGGAGAGCCCTATCTCTTGCTCCTCCTCTCCATAGCCAGTTGACTTATTACTCCTTTCTCTGGTCACCATCCTTTGGGCTAGGTCATTTCCTCTTTTAACCCAAATACATCACTGTCTTTTATGATACCACTTCTTTTCCTTCCCATCTCCAATTGATATACCCCAGGGTCAAAAATTCCTACTCATGGCTTTGATCTCCCATCTATACAGAGAAAGTAGCAGTGTGGCTTGATTGATGGTTTACCTGGGGAATCTGCAGAATGTGCATTTAAATGTTTTTTTCCCCATTTTGTCAAATTTGGTTGACTCAGTCTACCAAAAGTCAGACTTCAAACAAGGGTAGAGAGGTGTCAAATTTCCCCCCCACTCTAGGTAGATTGGTTAGGGAAGCTTAGGGCATGTACTAACATTAGCTTTGTTCACAGGTGCTCACAGATGAGTGCTCTGTACACTCTGGCTGATTAAGGCAAATGATGTTTTAAATTAGGACCTGGAAGTAAATTTTGCCTTCAAGAAGCAAAACATCCCAATCCAATGAGCAGAGGTCAAATTTAGGTTCTTAGCTACTAACCTTCCTCATCACATTCATGCAGTAAAGTATTTCCACTGCCCCCAACCCTGGCCTTCCTGGAATGTCTGTGTTGTTCTCCTTTTAATGTGTGTGTGTGGGGGGGGAGAGAAATGAGAGTTACTTCCTTAGAATGACAGCCAGAGGTGAAAGAGAGCAACTGTCCAGTGCTGAGTTCCAGTTCCAGAAACTGAGTTCCAGGGACTCAGTGACTTGCTCACAGTCAAACAAAAGGTTTTAAGCAATGACGGAATGAGAACTCACATTTTGAGATTTCCAGGTCACTGATTTTTTCCCACTATATCACCATCCTTTCTACTAAGCTGCTTCCAGCTTCATCCAAGTCACTGATTCTGAGAACCCTAGAATCCTTTGTTTTGACTTTACACCTTAAATAATGAAAGATCAGCCAATCATTGGCAAAGACTTTACATCACTGCATTAGTGTATGTTTCAGTGTCATGACTTTGAATTCTGGGTGTTACTACAGAGAAAAGAGTGCTTGTTTGGGAGTCAGAGGAGGTGGGTTTGAGTCTTAGCTTAGCTATTTAATTATTTGTGTGACCTTGGTTTAAAAACAACAACAATAATTTCAAATTTCTTTTCAAAATAGAACAGCATACAGTTTTACCAACTGTGCTTATCTTTCCACAATCCCTTGAATATTAACTATTCCTATTTTTGTTATAGTTATCAATTGTTTTGATTTGTATTTGTATTATTGGTGACTTGGAATAATTTTTAATAAAATTTTTAATAGTTTGCAATTCTTCCTCTGAGAGCTATTCTCCACAGTATGCTATTTATTTTTCACTTATCATTCTCATTTTCCTCCCATGTGAACCTTGGAATCTGCTTCTTGGTCTGATAGGTGTGGGCTTTCAATTTATCCTGCTGAAGGCCAGGTCCTTATGCTACTTTCCAGTAGTCTATTCACCATGCTCTCCACCCACTTCCAACAAATTGTGAGGATATAACCTCCTTGAGGACAGGGACTACATCATTTTTTGTCTTGGATCTTGATCATTTAATGTAGGGTCTGAGACATAATAAGCACTTAAATGCTCTGTCTGTTTATATGTCTATCTAGCCATTTCTATCTTCTATAATCACATATATCGGGGAATGGTTTTTTGTCATATTTATATGCGTAAGTTCCTTATATCTTATATAGCAGAAAATATTTGATGGAAAGATTTTCTCTCTAATCAACAGCTTCCTTTCTTATCCTAGTTGCATTGATTTTGTTAGTGCAAAAGCTTTTCAGTTCCTATGATCTATTCTTGCCCTCTGACCCTGAATTTCAGAATTTTAGATTTGGATGGGAGGAAAAATTCAAAGACTATGCCCTAGATAGCCATAGAAATTTCCATGAAAATCCTTCCTTCCAGAATGCTTGCAAATGGTATATTTTTATAGAATTGGAAATGCTTCTTTCTTGATCCATTGAGAATTGTATGAACACTGAGTGTGAACCACAACACAGCATTTTAATGCTTTCTCTGAATATTTCCATGCGTTTTGTTTTCCTTCTTGGGTTGTTTTTTCTTCTTCTCTTTCTAGATCTGATGTTTCTTGTGCAGTAAGATAACTGTATAGATATGTATACATGTATTGGATTTGTCATATAATTTATCCTATTTAGCATGATTAGATTACCTGTCACCTAGGGGTGAGGGGTGGGGGGAAGGAGGGGAAAAGCTTGGGAAAGAAAAAGTTTTTGCAAAGGTCAATGTTGAAAAATCACTCATATGTTTTGTAAATAAAAAGCTTTATATAAAAAAAAGAGAATTGTATGAACAAAGTAACACATGGTACCACCAATAGAGCCACAGGCAATCTGTCCTCCTCCCTCCACTAGTGCCAATTCATTACCATGCAGTGCCAATTTCTCCCCATTCTACCACCTCCCAGAAAAAAATCCTGCAAATCCAAGGAAGACCAGAAATGATACTTAAGACATCTCCTTCCCATCTCCAAATGCAAATTTGCTTCCTCAGGTTGGAGGAAGAAGGAACGTAATTCTTGTTTTGGTTTTGTTTGTTAGTTTGTTTCTCATTTCCAATTTCCTTTATTGTTTTCTTTTTTCTGGTTATACATGTACATTAAATTTTTTTTTTTTTTTTTTTTTTTTTTTTTTTTTTTTTTTTTTTTTTTTGCTGAGGCAATTGGGGTTAAGTGACTTGCTCAGGGTCACACAGCTAGGGAATGTTAAGTGTCTGAGACCAGATTTGAACTCAGGTCCTCCTGACTTCAGGGCTGGTGCTCTAACCACTGCGCCACCTAGCTGCCCCGTACATTAAATTTTTAAATACGCATTTCTTTATGAATTATGTTGGGACAGAAAAATCGAAACAAAAGGAAAAAACTGTGAGAGAAGAAAAAGGAAAAAAAAAAAACTGAGCGTAGCATGTGTTGATTTACATTCATTCTCCATAGTTCTGGCATTTTCTTTCCAAACCCCTGAGAAGAACCAAATCTTTCATACCTGATCATCACACAATCTTGTTGTTATTGTGTATACTATATTCCTGGTTCTACTTGTTTTGCTCAGCATCACTTTACGTAAATCTTTCCAGGCCTTTCTAAAATCAGCTTGCTCATAATTTTTTTAGAACGATAGTAATATTCCATTACTTTCATATATCATAATTTATTCAACCATTCCCCAATTGATGGACATCTACTCATTTTCCAATTCTTTGTCCCTATAAAAAGAGCTGCTACAAACATTTTTCCCTTTTTTATGATTTCCTTGGAATACCCACTCAGTAGAGACACTGCTGGATCAAAGAGTAAGCACAGTTTTATGTCCTTTGGGTATAGTTCAAAATTGCTCTCCAGAATGGCTGGATCATTTCAAAACTCCACCAACAATGCAGTAGTGTCCCAAGATTACAATTCTTTATATTAAATTTGACAAGGGCAGCTAGTTGGTGCAATAGATACAGTACCAATCTTGGAGTCAGAGGACTTGCGTTCAAATCTGACCTTGGACATTGAACACTACTGCGTGACCCTGGGCAAGTCATTTAACCCCAATTGCCTCATCAAAAAAATTATATTAGACTTAGCAACTAAAGGGAACCATTAATTAATTAGCATTCATCAGCTATAAGGGGTAGGATCAAAGCTAAACCAGGAATTCAAATCTGGTCTAGGACATTTATTAGCTAGGTAACTCTCAGCAAGTGAACTTTTTAAAAATTTGCTCCAGTTTCCTTACCTGTGAGAATAATAGCACCTTCCCTCCCAGGATTGGTGTGAGAGTAAAATGAGATGTTTGTAAAGTGCTTTGTATATTCTAAAGTTCTATATGAATGCTAGCTACTATACAATTAAGTTGAAAAATTCACAGCTGTGCAATTATTTAAATAATTGCATGGTATGTTTTAATTAAGAAAAAAAATGGAGGGGAGGATGCTTAGTGCCATATTTTTCAACTATCCACTGCACCTGCATCAGTAACTACCTCTATCTGTAATATATCAGACACTTGATAAATATTTGAATGAATAAATGTGTAGTGCCTGGTCATTGGTCTTTCCTTTATGCTACCTTGTGGAGGAAGAGAAGACTGGGGGCTGCATTGTTTTTTTAAAGCTCAATTTCAAGGAACTTGGATTCACACCAAAATAATTCTCTGACTAGAGTCAAGCTCTGAGAAATGAACTTTGGTGGGGTCAAAGAATAACATTCATTCACTAGTCTAATGACTAATTTAGTTTTGCCCTGTACAATCTGATATCTACTAGCCTCTTGGCCCAGCTGCCAGCTGCCATTAATGACTCCCCCCGCCTCTCCC
>JAJPUD010003609.1:92332-202278 GCA_023553655.1 Myrmecobius fasciatus
TCCCTCTCTCCCTTTCTCCCTTCCTTCCTCTCTCCCCCCTTTCTCCCTCCCTGTTTCCCCCCTCTCCCTCCCTCTTTTTCCCTCCCTCTATCCTTTTCTCCCTCCCTCTCTCCCTCTCTCCCTTCCTTCCTCTTTCCTTCTCTCTCTCTTTCCCTCCCTCTGTCCCCCTTCTATTTCTCTCTCTCTTCCTTCTTCCCTCTCTCTCTTCCTCTCTTTCCCTCCTTCCTTCTCCTCTTTCTCTCTCTTTATTTCTCTTTTTGTGTCTCTCTTTCTCTCTCTTCTCCCCCCTCTTCCTTCTTTCTGTCTTTCTGTCTCTCATCTCCATCCACCCCCTCCATCCATGGTGAAGAAGACAATATATGCCTCTGAAATTAGAGCTGGAAGTGAACTGCTTAGCTGAGCTTTTTGTTTTTTAAGGTCTTTCTTCTCTCCTGGGTTTTAACTGCTTTTTCTAGCCTCAGGGAATCCCTTGCAAGTTAATAAAACTGACTACATCAAAGCCTTGCACAGCCATTACCCAATTAAAACCTTACCACGCTCCACCAGCAGGTATGAATTATTAACCCCATTTTACAGATGGGGAAACTGAGGTTAAATGGCATGCCTCAGGCTACTGAGGAAATTAGTGTCACAGCTGGCATTCACATGAAGGGTGTATTAAGCTGGAGCCAACAGGCCAGGCAGGTTCCAGGGACAGTTTTTTCATTTGTAATCCAGCCTTAAAAACACCTTTCTTCTTGAAAATTTTCCTTACCGAGGAGATCCATTCCTTACCTACTTCAACTCTGGCTCGGACTATTTCAATAGCTTTCTAATTTGTCGCTCTCCCTCCCCAATCCAGTGTAATCGCATCTATCTGCCAAAGTGTTTTTCTATAGTACTTCCTGACTGTGTTGGTTCTATGTAACCTTCAAGGATCAATCAGTCAGAAAACAAGCATTTGTTAAATGGCACTAAGCAGTGGGGATACAAGGAAAGGTAAACACAGTGCCTGCCTTCAAGGAACTCACATTTAATCCTAGAAAAACTCCTCTGACCAGCATTTAAAGCTCTTTATAATTTGGCCCCTTCCTGCTTTTCTGGTCTTCTGTCCTTTACTCCCCTCCATTTGGCTTCTCCCAATGCATCCAGAGCCATCACCAGTCCTTCTGACCGGGGTCTGGCCACTGGACCTCCATGACACTGGAGGACAAAGTGAAGCTGACTTTGCCCAGCTCTGACTCACTTAAATCCAATTCACAACCAAATCAATATGGCTGCTCAGCCTGTCCTCCAGGAAAGCTTCCGAATAGATAACAATTGAAAGAATTCAGAAATTAGTGTTATTTAAGATTCAGATTCATCTCCCACAGCTGCCCCCTGGGAGTGCCTAAAACACCAGCTGGCTCAATCCATCCTATTTTCTCTTCTCTAATCCTCATAACTGTTATATGAGAGCATGTAGAACCAGTGCTCCTGGGGCTCTCTCAGCAGGAAGAAACACCTAAGACCCTTCCCTTTCCCCAGTCATGTCTTGCCCTTTGCCAAGCAGCATTCAGTTCCTAATCCTGGGGCTTCTTAGTGTGGCTATGAAATTCATGTTTCAACAGACAAGGCTTCAAGAGCTTCACACTACTCCAGAGGTCATATTCTCCCCTTTGGTTATGCCCAGAAGGGTGAGGATGGGGCCTTGATTTTTTTTTTTTTTTTTTTTTTGGTGGAGAAAGGTGAGAAATCAGTAAACTGGATAGGAAACTTGGGGGCGTTGGGAAGCAACTTGCCCAGACATATCTGAGGAGAAGGAAGGGGAGAAACCCCATTCTAGTATGACAATCTAGAAATAGGACAGAGGGAAAATTTCAAAGGCACAGGTGAGAACTTTCAAAGGGAAGTTTCAACTCCTGTACCAGCTGCTTCCGTCCCCCACTCCTGTTTCCTGTTCCAGCAAAGCATCTCCAATTATAACCCACAGAGCAGTATGCTGTGTTTACATAAATAATTACCAGATTTGCTATAAGCAGACGTGTTGTGGCACATAAGAGGCAAGCCCATAAATTGCATTTTAGGAATTAGGGGTCAGATTGATCTTATCTTTGTAAATCAGTCCAAATTCCATCGAGCTAAAGGAGCATCTGGTTGAGCAGAATGTGCCTTTGGAGGAGAGGGGCCTTGGGGGCCAGTGGTTCAGAACCAACGGCTTTCTTGCCTTCCTACTTCACAACTCATTAGCGGTCTTTGGGACCAAGGGGGTGACAAGAAGGGGTGAAGGGCCCTAAGAGGCTGCTTGGTTATGGAGCCCAGCTCCTGAGGAAGCTGGAAGGAAAGCAGTGTCAAGATCCCATGTTCTACCCTGTGGGGGTACAAGGGGATCTTTCTTCGGTCTGGATATAGCAGAGTTATAGTCACAATGGAAAACAGCAGGGCCTCTCATGATAACATCTTTGCTTAAGGCCAGGCCTCCACTGGAGGGAGCAGGAAGTGACCTCAGGGAAGTCATTTGAGCCCAACTCCCCTTTTAAAAAGAAGTTAAACAACAAACTCACCTCCTCGGACTCTAGAGGTCATGTTCTGCTACTGGAACCACGTGGTCTATCTCACAAATAAGCGATTAGTATGTGTTGAGAAATTTGTAATAGGTGCCCAGGTACGCACAGAAAGTAACCTATCCTTGCTTTCAAGCTGCCTCAAACCTAGCTGAATACCCCAAAAAGCTCGCTAACAGTCCATGAGGAAAGGTGAAAACCAAATCAAGACCAATCACGCCATTTGCTACCTGTGCCACCTTGCACTTTTCCTCCAATTCTGTTTGCTCATTTGCAAAAAGGAATAAAATGTTTGCACTATTATCTTATAAGATTGTTTTTAGGATCAAATGAGGTGATGTTTGTAAAGGGCTTAAAGGATATAAGTGTCATCATCAATGCTAAGGGAATTCAGAAGGTGAGATCAACATTGATGGGCTGGAGAGGAGCAGGAACGGTTCCCTCTCTCTCTAAATTGTTTGATCCAGTGGGCTGTGAAGGCTTGAGGAAAGATGTGACATTTTATTCAAGGATGTTTCAAGATGTCCAATAGGGAGAAAAGAGGGAAGACTTTGAGGATGTTGAAGGGTTCTGAGAGGATGGGATAAAGCAAACCCAGATTCTTTGCATCCTTCAAGGCCCACTTTTTCTCTGAAATAAAGATTCCTGAATACCTGCAATGTTATGCACTTTCCAATGATTCCTTGTACTTGCTCATATGTTTACCACTTATCTGGAAATGTTAGAAAGAGAAGGAGACAATATCTTTGTGTAACAATGATAGTAATGAAAAATATTGATGATAGCTAACAATTAGCATTTTGAGGTTTGCAAAGGAGAAATTGTCTCTCCTTATTCTCCATCACTCATTCTCTATTTTCACCACACTGATTTCCTTATATGTGACTTTGTTTTATCTTCATAAACTTCAAGGCAGGTAGGGTCTCTTCATTTTTGTCTTTGGAACATAATAACAAATGCTTTTGAATTGAATTGAATTAAATCTAGTCCTGGCTTTGTAAAGGTTTGATGTTAAGAAAAATTTCCTCCCAATTAGAGCTAGCAAGGTAGAAGAAAATCAGATCAAGTTCAGGTCTTCCATTGACCTATATGACTTTGGAAAAGTCACTTCCCTTTCTCAAAGTCTCATTTTCCTCATTTGTAAAGAGAAGTAAAATGTTTTACTGTTACTTTATAAGATTGTTCTAAGGAACAAATTAAAGGGCTATTTAGGTATCAGCTATTGTTATCATTAATAAATAATTAATACTCAAATCAATTCCATTCAAAATTGGAATTGCCTCTAGAGGGAGTGAGTTCCTTCATATTTTGTTGTTGTTTAGTGTGTTTTCACTCATGTCTGACTCTTTGTGACCCCATTTGAGGTTTTCTTAGTAGAGTTATTGGAGTGATTTGCCATTTCCTTCTGCAATTCATTTAACAGATGAAAAAACTGAGGCAGATGAGGTGCAGTGGCTTGCCGAGAGCCACACAGCTAGTGTCTGAGGTTGTATTTGAATTCATGGTCTGGTGCTCTTTGTACTATGGCGCCACCTATTTGACATCACATTGAATGTCTTTAAGTAGAGGCTGGACCACCTCTTGTTTTTGTTGCTTTTGGATACAGATTGGAGCATTTGACTGATGAGGCCCCTTGGTGACATCATAGTTATAGCCCTGGAAGACAAGACCTGGGTTCAGATCCTGTCTCTGATACTTAATAGCTGTGTAATCACTGGAAAACTTTAATAAACCTCTTTGTGCCTCCTTTTCCTTATCTGTAAAATAAGAATATTGTACTGGATGGCCTGTAAGGTTTCTTCTAACTCTAAATCTATGCTTCTATCACTGACTTAACCTCTATAGATTCAGTTTCCTCATCTATAAGTAATATAGTATAATAATAGCTAGCATTTATATAGACCTTAAAGTTTTATAATGCTTTGCAAATATCTCATTTCAGCTTTGCAACAAGCCTGGGAAACAAATGTAATTATTATCCCCATTTTACAGATGGGGAAGCTAAGATAGACAGATTAAATGACTTACCTAGGGTCACATAGCTAGTGAATTGTGAGGGTTCTCTGGTCTTCCTGACTTCAGATCAGCACTGCCACCATCTAGCTGCCTACTTTGTAGGAAGGTTATAAAGATCAAGAAAAATAATATAGGATAAAACATTGCAGAGAGTCATAAACACATTCCAGCCAGGTTAAAGAATATCTACAAATCAGACAGCAAACTACAAGAGCCAAGACAAGAATGTTAATCTTATACTTGAAATTTTCTAAAAGTGGTTGTTAACATGTTTAACCATGTTTAACCTGATTGCTTGCTGTCTTGGGGAGAAGGGAGACCGGGAAAGAAGGAGTAAAATTTGAAACACAAGATTTTACAAAGGTGAATGTTAAAAAACTATCTTTGCATGTATTTGAAAAAAATAAAATACTATTAAAATTTTTATTTTTATTTATTTATTTATTTTGCTGAGGCAATTGAGGTTAAGTGACTTGCCCAGGGTCACACAGCTAGGGAATGTTAAGTGTCTGAGACCAGATTTGAACTCATGTTTTCCTGACTTCACTGCGCCACCTAGTATCCCCACTATTAAAATTTTTAAAAATAAACTAGCTAAGTTTGAAATTAAATTAAATAAATAAAATAAAAGTAGTTGTTTAAAATGAGCAAAGACATTTATAACTAAGGCCAGGTAGATGTAACATATATCTTGTTCCACAATATTGTTTAACCCCAAACAGATTTTTTTCCTCCTTCATAGTGCATTGTTCACACAGTTTCTCAGATGAAATCTGGTCTTTATCTATTTGTAACTGTTGCTGTTGTTGGAAAGAGATAACCTGGTTTCTCAAAGAGACTCTGAGTACAAGTTTACCAAGCTGAAGAGACTTCAAGAATAGTCTAGAGGAAGGTCAACCCACCTGTCTGTCACCCCCTGAGGAACAACTTAGCTAAAGGACAGCTGAAACTCAGAAACTAAGGGAAGTTGAAGAGTGCATTATGAAAGCAATATCTACACAGACAAAATCATGGATTTTGTCTCTTACACTGCAATATATAATTAATTTTTTAAAAACCTTGAGGATGAAGTCTCTAATCCCAAACCCAAAAGTCTTGGGAATAGTAGTGTCCCCCAAATCACTAAGTCTATTTCCTGCCCAACTCTCCTGACGGGAGAAATCACTGTGGAGAAAAGGGCTCACCTTTCTTGTCACCACTAGCAACACCTACCATACACATGTCGGCAGATAAGCCATGTCTGGATGAGGTAGCAAGTCACTCCAAAAGAGAGATAGGAGGCAGTATTTACCAAGCAAGTCAAATCACCACCACCTTGACAACCATCTTCCTTCAGACCTTGAAGGAGATAACCCAAGAGCCTTGAGAATAACAATGCTACTAGCCCATCGCCCTCAGGGATCATCTTGGGAAGGAATCTCAGTGAAAATGCAGCCTGGCAACCACTCCTGCAGTGCACAGCTACTGAAAACCAGGAAAAAAAGTTATTTCCCCCAGATACCTTGGCATTTCAAATGGTTCAACATCAGAAACATCACTGAGTAGAAATGCTCCATTTTAAAAAAAAAGGGGGGGAGCATTAATATTGGCTTTGCTACTGCATCCAAAGGATCATTTGACATGCAGCTAGAATCTTATATTATAGGTGCTATCTTCCCATCAGAATGTGAGCACCTTGAGATGGCAATTATTTTATGTGTCAATCTGAATCCCCAATGCTTAGTACAATGCTTTTCACATAGTAAGTGCCTAATAAATGTTTTATTCATTTGACTAAAAACTTCTGATTTTATAACAAATCCAGAATTATTGCTTTTTAAAATGCAATATAATTACAGTAATTCAATTCAAGAAAAGAATACTGATGTAGTGGAAAGAGCCCTGTAGTAGAGAATGCAGAAAAATTAAGACACTAATACATAGTAGGTAGAGTAGTGAACTAAGTCCATTCTAAATAACAACTTGGAATTATGCTCAAAGGGCTATAAAACTGTGCCCACCTTTTGACCCAATAATACTAGGATCTGCATCCCAAAGAGATGAAAGAAAATAGAAAAGGTTTACATGCACAAAATAAAAATTTAAAATAATAATAATCAAATACAGATTAAAATGTTACATAAAATTTTAAAACTTTGGTACACACACAAAAAAAGTCTTCTTTAGAGGTATAAGACCTGAGTTTGATTTCTAGCTGTACTTTTCTTCTATGTGACCTTACTCTTTTCTCATCTGTAAAATGAAGTTGGACTATTTTATCTTCAAATTCCTTTCTCACTCTAAATCTATGATCCTATGATCCAACAAAAAGCACTTGTGAAAGCACTGTGGACAGAGGAAGAGGATTTTTAAAAGTAGAATGCCCCTCTGTTTTCTTGGTGCTTATAATCTACCAGGATAAATAAGAGCTAGGAACTCTCATGTTTATATAGTATCCTGATTGGGTCATAGATGAATTTTCACTCATTGTCATATTCATTCTCACATTAACCTTGTGGGATTAAACAAGCATTATTATTAATTTTACAAATCAAGAAACTGAGGCTTGAGAGGGTTAGTGATATACCTACCTAACACTACTAATAAGGATTTGGGACAGGTCTCCTGTCTCCAAATTCTGGGTATTTTTCCTCTAAACTATGTTCTTCATTAATATGGATGAAAGAAAAAAAAACTTAAAGAATAATATAATTGATATCACAAGTACCATGGGAAGACAAAGGAAAGGAATTCCAAAATATGTTGACACTTTATAATTTAATTTAATTTTTCAGTTCTCTGTGAAATTATAATGATCAAGCTTGGCTCCAAAGAAGAATTATGAGTATGGACTTTCCTCCTTTCTTGGTTGGGGATAGAGTAGTGGAGTGGAAGATTCTGGGGGCAGAGCACTGCATATAATGTTGGTTAATGTGGTGGCTAGTTTTGCTGAGGTGGGTTTTTTTTTCAATAAAAAAATTCTTTGTTTTAAGGGTAACTCTAGGAGGGAGAAAGGAAAGGATATTATTGGAAAAATGTTGATGATGTAAAAACAGAAAAGTTATCAATCAGATTTTTAAAAAACTTTTCAGCTTTTAAAAGTTGTTGATTGACCTTTCAAAAGTCAAACTTACCATTTGACAAGAATAGCAATAAGAGCTGATTTTATGTAGTGCTTTAGGGTTTGCAAAGTTCTCTACATACCAAGAGGTCTTTGATGTCTCAGTCACATGGTCCAAACATGCTTTGGCTTGGCCATGCTTTTCAGATGGGGCTTTCTGCTCAAGCCCCTACAGACTTAGAACCATGCATTTCCTCATGGTTTATCAAAATATATTGTTCTTTATTAAAACAGCTGTATTTAACATGAATCAACTAATAGCTTCAAAGATGATATTTTAGAGAAACTTTTAAAGAACCAAATGCCAGGAGAGCAATCGGTATCTTTGTCAACAAATCCTTAACTTCCTTTGTTAACTTACTTTGAATTCTTAGCTTAAAGTCAATGGTTTTCATCCTCAACCTTCAGCTTGGCTTGACTTCAAAGTAATTCTGGGCTGCTTATCTGTCAGTGTCTGGATGGATGGAAAGAGAGGAGAGAGAGAGAGAAAGAGAGAAAGAGACAGAGAGAGACATAGACACAGAGAGACAGGCAGAGACAGAGAGAATGAGAGAGACAGAGAGAACTATGTAATGGTGTGATGCCAGAAATTCTAAAAACTTTCCTTTGGTTGTTCTCCCCCTACTCCCCATCAAAAATCAATAGGCACATTCCTAGTCTACTCTAGATGTAGGTTAAATATGCAAAAATTTGTCAGTTGTACATTAGTTCTTGGTAGCTGATCCCACTTGGGAACTATTTAGCTTCAGATAATGGCTTTGGTTACAAACTGTCTAATTAAAGGGTTATATCCTTCACCAAAGCATTCCCCCGCTACAGATATAACTTTTTTTTTAAGATATAACTTTTTTTAAAAAAAATATTTTAATTTCCAAATTTTTTCCTTCTTTCTACCCTCCCCATCCACTGAGAAGGCAAAAAAAAAAAAAAAAAAGATGCCTAATCTATATGTGAAATCATGTAAAACATCTTTCCACATTAGCCATGTTGTGGTGGTAGTGGTGGTGGGGAACAAGAAAAATAAGCAGAAAAAATGTATTTCAATCTGCATTCAAAGTTCATCAGTTCTCTCTGTGATAGTGGATGGCATTTTTTATCATGGGTCCTTTAGATTTGTCTTGGATCATTGGGTTGATCAGAGTAGCTAAGTTTTTCACAGATGATTATCATTACAATATTCTTCAACAGCATTTTTGCTAAAGTTGAAATATGGTACCTGAACAGAGATTTAAAGGGATTTTCATTGCAGGAATAATCAGTGCAGATTAAGCTTGATTTTAGTCTTTGACCCCTAAACTTATTCCCTATAGTCTACATTAATCTTCTGGTAAACAACTGATTGTCCAGGGGAAAAAATGTACATCCAATTTCTGAGGTATAAGTGCGCACTCAAAATTTGACAACAGCTCTTAAGAGCTGCCTCCAGCACATCCTTGCTTCTCTCTCACTCTTTCTTCATATTCACTAAGTTGCAGTCAACCTGAATCATTTTACTATTCTCCAAACATTCTGTCAGCTTTCTCAATGCCTTGACTGCTTAGGCTATTCTTTCATTTGCACTGACCTTCCTACTTCCCTTTGCCTTCTAAAATCCTACCTGTTCTTCAAGGTCCATCTCTTTCGTGGAAACTTCCTTTATCTCCTTGCTGTTACTGCTAAGTGGGCAGAATGGACCAGGGAAAGAATTATCCCTGAACAGATGCTATCCAGCTGTCCTGGAAGCTTCTGGCTGATTGCTCAACTTTGATGCTAACATCATCTCTGGGTGCCCTTTTCTAATTTAGTAAGATTTGCAAAGTGTATCATATTTTTTAATCTCCTTAGATCCTCAGTTGTGAACTTATCCCCATTTTACAGGCAAAGAAACTGAAGCTGACAAATATTAAATGACCTGTCCAGAGTCACATAACTAGTGTCTGACACAGAATTCAAATTCTGATCTTGCTCACTCCAAGATCAGACTATCTTTAAAATCACTTCCTATCCCATTATTTGGTCCCCTTCTTTCTTTTTTTTTTTTTAACTTCTGTTTCCCCACATTCCAGACCACAAGATAGTTCTTTAGATTTATTCCTGAGGGGAAGGAATATAAACAACTTCAGAAAAGAATCAACAGGTGACTTATGCAATGCATACTCTGTAAAATAATTTCTCCTAGGATTTCTAAATTTTCTTAGCTACCCTAGATTCTGGGCAAATTGCTCAACCCCACTTTGTCCTCTGTTTCCTTGAAAGTGAAAAAAAGGATGAAATTATACTATTAGCTTCCTGGAGTTGACAAGGAAAAACACTTTGTAAGACATTATAGCATTCTCTAAGTGATGATGAGATGAGGATGTTAATGGCAGTAATGTGGCCCTTGTAGGGAAAAAGGCAACCTTAGATCAGGAAGATTTGAATTCAAATCCTGCCACATTAGTGGCAATGACGGGGTCACTTAATCTCTCAATGTTCCCAACCAACCCCCTGAGATTATCAATTGCAGAAGTTACTCATCTGCACTGACAGAAGGAATTTCCTCGCTGAGAGTGCCCTACAACATAGGAATTGCAGGTTCCATCCAATACTCTCCACTTCAAGGCAGCTCATCTCTCTACTCATGTCCCCACCCCCAAAGAAATCTAATAGCCAAATTTCCTCAGGTTTTTCCTGGTCTGTGATCCTCTAGGTTGGGAATTCCAGGGCCACCCTTCAATAGTCCAAGACAAAAAGGTTGTTTTTCTTTCAGAATATTTGTAAGCCAAAATTCAGGACTCACCTATCCAGGCTTTCTGTACAGAATCCTTTGATTGGTCAGTTTCTTATTGGTATCCGATAAGTTCCTGCACCATAAAGCAATATGATTAATAACAAAAAAATGATGTCATGTATTTATACGGTGCTTTAAGGTTATCTCATTTTATTATCATCTCATTTTATTTTCACAACAACCCTGAGAGGCAGTCTCCAGATGGAATGGCTAGTTTCTAGGGTTATACGAATAATATTATCTAATCCCATAATTAACTAGGTATCTAACTGCACCTGCCTCACCCTCCCTTAGACAAACAAGACAAGACAAATGTGTAAAAGCCATTCCCATTACTTTGAAATTTAATTCAATAAAACAACAGCCAAACCTCAAAGTTCATAAAAGAAGACTCCATTTCTTGTTTCTTTCATAAGAGTGGTTATATTTAATCTTATATTAGAATTACATATGTGTAATTATGGACAGCGGGGTAGCAGAAGGGAGAGAATGCCAGGTCCAGAGTCAGGAATACTTGAATTCAAATCTGGCCTCAGATACTTCTTAACTGTGTGACTTTGAGCCAATCACTTCACCTGGTTTGCTTCAGTTTCCTCATCTGTAAAATAATCTGGAGAAGGAAATGATAAACTATACCAGTATTTTTGCAAAGAAAACCTCAAATGGGGTCACAAAGAGTCAAACAACACTGAAATGACTGGACAACAACAACAACAACATGTATAATGATATATATCTACATATCCTAGAAGGCAGAAACTGTCTTTTACTTCTTTTTCTGTATCCTTAGCACTTAGCACAGTGCTTGCCCCATAGAAGATGATTAATAAATGTTTATTGATTAATTGGTTCTGTGGCTCTCATCTCTGCCTTGAGCATGAACATACCAGTTTATTACTTGTTTTTAACAGAACCTTTCCCTCGTTACTTCCAAGCACTTTGCTTTGTATAAGGGGACTCAGTGAAACTCCACTGACTGAATGAAATAATGAAAATCCAGATTTGATGAAAGAATTTGGTGGTTTATTATCATAATTCTTTCTCAATATATCTCATTATAGCTAGTTTTCCAACATATTCTTTGATTCACATAGCAAATTTGACATTATCTGTGGGTGGATTATTCATCTGTCTAAATCTATAGCAAGAGCTCAGTCCCAAATTAGTTTCTTATTGGTATTCAATAAGTTCCTGCACAATAAAGCAATATGATTGATAATAAAGATGATGCCTTCAAATTGGGAAATCATCTTTACATTTAAGGGTTCTGATAAAGGTCTCATCTCTAAGATATATAGAGAATTGTCTCACATTTATAAAAATTCAAGCCATTCTCCAATTGATAAATGGTCAAAGGATATGAACAGACAATTTTCAGATGATGAAATTAAAACTATTTATAATCATATGAGAAGGTGCTCCAAATCACTATTGATCAGAGAAATGCAAATTAAGACAACTCTGAGGTACCACTGCACACCTGTCAGATTGGCTAAAATGACAGGAAAAGATAACGATGAATGTTGGAGGGGATGTGGGAAGACTGGGACACTGATGCATTGTTGGTGGAGCTGTGAATGGATCCAACCATTCTGGAGAGCAATCTGGAACTATGCTCAAAGAGTTATCAAACTGTGCATACCCTTTGACCCAGCAGTGTTTCTATTGGGCCTATATCCCAAAGAGATCTTAGAGGAGGAAAAGGGACCCACATGTGCAAGAATGTTTGTGGCAGCCCTTTTTGTAGTGACTAGAAACTGGAAACTGAGTAGATGCCCATCAATTGGAGAATGGCTGAATAAATTATGGTACATGAATGTTATGGAATATTATTGTTCTCTAAGAAATGACCAGCAGGACGATTTCAGAGAGGCCTGGAGAGACTTGCATGAACTGATGCTGAGTGAAATCAGCAGAACCAGGAGATCATTGTACACGGCAACAACAGTACTATATGAGGATCAGTTCTAATGGACATGACTCTCTTCAACAATGAAATGCTTCAAACCAATTACAATTGTGCAGTGAAGAAAGCCATATACACCCAGAGAGAGGGATGTGAAATGTGGACCACAACATAACATTTTCATGTTCTCTATTGAGGTTTGCTTACATTGTATTTCCTTTATCGGATTATTCTCTCTTATAGATACGATTCCTCCTGAACAAAAAAATGATGTGTGGCAATAACTATACATATATTCGATTTAAGTATTCTAACATAATTATCATGTAGTGGATATCCTGCTATCTAGGGGAGGGGTGGGGAGTAGGGGGGAAAATTTGTAACAGAAAGCTTTGTAAAGGTTAATGTTTAGGAATTACCCATACATATGTCTTGCAAATAAAAAGTATTAATAATAAAAAAATAAAGATGATGCTTAGCATTTATATGATGTTTTAAGGTTTACAAAGTGCTTTACAAACATTATCTCAACCCTGAGCCTCCTCATTTCGCAGATATGTGAAAGTGGGGTTGAGAGGTGAAGTGATTTGTTTCATATCAAAGTGTCTGAGACAGAATTTGAATTGAGGTCTTTCTGGCATCAAGTCCAACGCTCCTTCTCACCTAGTTGCTATGAGGGACGCCTGGTAGAAATGCTATGAGGTAGCTAGGCAGGGTGGTGGGCAGAGTACTGGGGGAAGTCAAGGGAACTGAGTTCGAATCCCGCTTCAGACACTTAGTAGGTATGTGGCTGTGGGCAAGTCACAACCTCTGTAAAATGAGGATAACAGCACCTACTTTCCAGGGTTACTGTGAGGATCAAATGAGATAATTGTATAAGCACTTAGCAGAGTGCCTGGGACACAGTGGGTGCTTATATAAATGTTAGCCAGTATTATTCCCAAACTTCTCTCGGCCTCTCAGATTCCTCATCTATGAAATTATCCGGCCTACCTCCCAAGGTCATAAAATGAGATAATATTTGCAAAACGCCTTGCAAACCTTAAAGGCGCTAATTAAATGCTACCTATCATTATTAGTATTTTCATTGGCTGAAGGAATTGAGTAGGCCCCAGGCCCTGAGGCTGGGCTGGCCAGTCAGGGGAGTGTTATCAAGTTAAATCTTAAAACCACCACAGATCTGATTTAGATCAGATGTCTCCTACCCTTAGTTCCTAGGATGACTGGGTGTATTCAGGGGTTCCAAGTACCGTGACCAAGGTTAAAACAAAGCAAGACGTCATGTGCAATTCTGAGCCCATGTGACCTGGCCATAAATTGGTCAAAGAAATGTAAATTCCGTGGGGGTGGTAAACGATAGGCCCTCTTGCTTCTTGCTTTTCTGTGAGGGTGCACAGTGTGGAATGTGAGAAACTCCCCTACCATAGAATTTGGAGGTCCCCCAGTTTACACTTCATGTGTCTTCTTGCATTATTGTTCTCCATTAGCCCTGACAGATCTAAGGTTAATGCCTCCGCTGGAGCTGACAGGCACTAAATTGGGGCCACGCATGGGCCTGAGACACAAAACCAATCATGCTGCCCACAGCGTGGTTATTTCCTCCGACTATAGAACTCAGAAAATTCCTGCCATTCCTGAGCATGTAACAGAGACCCAGACTCGAGGACCTTCTTTTGTTCTTGATGGGAGGGGGCTGTAGCTCCCTCTGCAAGTCGAAACCTTCCAGAAGCACTGAGACTTCATCTCAGAGACACTGTTAATAGAAAGGGGGGCAGGGCCATGAGGGGGCATTGCAAATGGACTCTTTCATTTCAAATAAATTAATTCTCCTCATTCTGATCAATGAACAAGGGTTCTGATGCATACTCTATCACTTATTAACTTTGTGGCAGTGGGAAGATTGTATAACTCCTCTGGGCTTCAGTTTTTTTCAGTGAGGGACTAAGAAGGACTAGCCGGCCTCTAAGGTCTGATTTCAGACTCTAAACGTTTTGTTAAATAGTTTTAGAATCTAATCTATTATGTAATAGATAGATAAAATAATGATAAATAGCATTGAATTTGTGCTTTTAAAATTTGCAAAATATTTTCCAAATATCTCCTTTTATTCTCACTATAACCTTGGGAGGTAGGCATGATAATTTCATAGCTGAGGAATACAAGAGGCAGAGAGAAGTCTCATGCTCCAGCCACTGAGCAACTTAGCTACTCTAGAACCTGAACTATTTTTAGAGAAATATAGGATCTAGTCTATTATTAGAACTATTTAGAGCCTGATATGGGTTAGTGAATTATAATAACTTGGGTCAAAAAACTACCTGTTAAATCCTCTGAAGACCCTTCCAGGAGCTCATGAACCAGAGCTAAGTAGCTGGGTAAGAAGGTGATCAAACTAGTTTATTTCTAAAAAGTTTGGGTCATTTGAATGATTGAGGAAAAAAAAAAAGAATTATATTAAATACTGATTATCTGCTAAGCACTGGGGTACAAATAGAAAACCTATGTTTTTTCTGTTCTTGAGGAGTTCATTTTCTCAGAAGGGAAGACAACATAAGTAGGAAGTTTCAGATGCAAGGGACAGATCTTTCCATATTATATTAGGGAACAGTGGCAAAGCAGATGATAATGAATCTTCTTCAACATTATTTTCAGTTTATCTCACAATCACATTAGTATGGGGAAATCCTAGTAGAGTTTGAAGAAGTTTTTGGTCCTTCCTGAAGTGAGGAAGAAATCTTTTGGACAAAATCCACAGGAAAATCCCACTTCAAGGAAACCACATGTGAGAATTTACAGAGGATCTCAGATTTAAAGCTAAAAGAGATATGCAATCTTTTCATTTTACAAGTGAGGAAGATAGGGAGTAAAGTGACATGACTAAGACCTGCTTAGGTAGGTAGAAAGCAAGTAGAAGAGCTGGAGTTTGAATACAGGCCCTCTTGAGTTCAGACCCAGTGTTGCTACCTTCCCTCTCTAGAATGCAAAACAGATAAATTAGCAAAATGATTATTTCAAAAGATAATGGATTCAATATGCAGAATGAAACATATATTTTTGGGCATGGCCAATGAGGGAATTTATTATGTTTGACTATATATGTATATATATATGTGTGTGTGTGTGTGTGTATACACACATATACACATATTTATTAAAAGAGGTTTTTATTGGTTTTTCTTTTATCTTTTTCTTTCAATCAGAGGGGAAGGTAGGGAGAGAAAAAAAATAAATTTTTTCATTAAAAAACAAAATTTTGGAAAAGAAATCATTATTTCACAGAATCAAATTTGAAAGGACCTCAGCGGCCTTCTAATCCAACTCATACCAGAAAAAGAATCCTTGCTACAGTATACCCAAGAAATCATCATCCTATCACCAGTGCTTTATTTAGCATGGTGCTTGGCATATAGCAATTAATGAATGCTTTTTCATTAAAAAAAAAAAGTCTCAGCCTTACAAAATAATTTGTTTTGCAAACTATTGCTTTAACAAAAGGCCTACAAGTTTCTTTTAAATAGTTGACATTACCCTTCAGCCCGCTCCACCTTTAATAATGTGATTCAATTTGTTTAAAAATTATTTATACCCGCCCTCTTGAGGACACACCCATTGTGCAAAAGAAGCAGCCCCATTTATTGTAATTCCATAGGACCCATGATGGGAATATCTAGGCATTGTGACAAGTTCGCCATCTTTGGCCAAAGTCATTCAAAGAGGGAGGAAGCAGAACTTTCCTCATCCTTAACCTCAGGCTGCTCTGGGGCCCAGTGTATGGGAGATGGTCTGATTTTGCTTGAGCCTGGCTGAACCCCAGAGCCTGTGCTGTGCTTGCCCATTTAGACGAGGGGCCCTTGCCAGACCGCCACCGTAGCTGTCATTCTGAGGACCTTCCAAATTGAGCTTAGCTCGTTCCTGGGCAAGGACAGTTAACAATGCTGAGGAGATTCTTTTGTGATGAAGGATATTTGTTTATGTCTGTAGAGGTATATTCTAGGATCAATAAAGGTTTAATTGTCCCTCTAACCCGTTTTTAAAATGTAGTCGCAGCAGAGCTGCCAACTTTCCCCAAAGCTGAAAAGCAATTGATGTAGTTTTGTGGAAACTGTTTTAAGTGTGCTGCTTGCTCTATGTCCCTGGGCACAAGGCACGATTGTTTGGGTGACTGAGGATGAAGTTCTTAGAGGACTTTTAAAAATCAGCTTCTGCAGGTTTGGGTTAATGTTGTGTTTGACCCTATATTGCTCTGAGGAGCAGGGCCTCCCTCTCTCCCTATTTCCCTCCATCCCTCCAGCCAGAGGATGAACGGCTGCTGCCCTCTGCTGCTGCAGGAGCTCATTTCCCCAAGTCCATTCAAGGCCCAAATCACGGCATCATGGGAGGGTGACAAAGCCAGAAGTGCATGAGCCCCAGAACTCATCCAGCTCGACAGAGCATGCTGAAGTCCTCAGTCATTTTTTAAGCATTAAAAGTTTTGTTTGTATGTTTCGTTTTTGTACATTTGAAGTAAAGGGTAAAAAGAGAGGCAGAGAGGGGAAATTTTTGAAGGAAGTAGACAATCACCAGGAACCACAAAGCACAATTTGCTCTGCTTTTCTTATTTGGGGGAGAAAATATATATGTAAATATATACAGCACATATTGTCTATAATAATAAATATAAAAACAAATACATGTGCCTTTTTGGGAGACAGTTGCAGTTAAGTGGCTGACTTGTCCAGGGTCACACAGCTAGTAAGTGTATGAGGCTAGATTGGAAATCAGATCCTCTTTACTCTAGGGCCAGGGCTCTATCCATTGCATCTCCTCGATGTCCAAAAACATAGATCTTAAAGGAAGATAAGGATTCTGCGACAGAGATGGGAAGCATTGCATTCTAGCCACAGCTAGTATGAGAGATGAGATGTGTGTGGTGTGTGTGTCTGTGTGTGTAACAGGCCAGCTCAGCAAACTCAGGGTGGACACTAATGTCCAATGAGACTAGAGCCTAGTTAAGGCCAGGCTATTTAAGGATTTAAAAACTAAAGACAATAGTCTATACTTTATTCTAGAGGATGAAATAGAAACCCACTGAAGTCAAATGGTTAGATCTGTGATGAAGGGAAATGACTTTAGCCAGGGTGGTGAGAGACAGAGGCAGTGCTCTAATCAAGGTGCCAGGAAGGCTTAAGCTCCCCTGGTCCAATCCCATTGTTATAAAGATGAGGAAATCAATACCCAGGAGAAATGGCTTCACCAAAGTCATAAATAAATTGAATAATAGAAGAGAGATTAAAACTTAATCACTTGACCTAAACTTGCTTGACTGCTGCTCTCCAGCCATCCCTGGCTGTACATTGTGACAGCTTCCTAGCAAACACATGCCTACATTCTATGCAGTCAGCATCCTCTTCAGCTTCCTTTGGTTGTCTCAAGTGACATCTCCTTTCTGCTCCTCATATTCCTTAGTCAGATGGCATTCTCCCTGCCCTTCTCCCTAGCCTCTGCCACCTGCAATTTCATCTGAGCAGGGAAATCCTGGTATAGAGACTCCACCAACCAATACAGTTGCCTTGGGGCACTTGGATGATTTACCTGGTCCTATGACTAGATATGATCATAGATCCTAGATTGCATGGTCAGGGGCAGCTAGCACAGTCTGAGGTAAAATTTGAACTCAGGTCTTCCTGTTTTTTTCAAGACCTAGCTGTCCCAAAAAAATAAATAAATAAATAAATATTTTTTTAAAAAATTAAAAAAAAGACCTAGCTGTCCCTCACCAACACAACTACAGGAGTGAAATTGTGGAAGAGTCAGTGGGAATCAGGAGGCCTTTATTTTAGTTCCAATCCTGCTATTAGCTAGTAGGCAAGTCACTTAAATTTCAATAAGACTCAGTTTCCTTTCTTTTAAATTACAGGAATCTGGGAAGCAAGATAATATAGTGAAGGTAACAGAGTACTGGACTTCAAATCAAGACCTGAATTTCAATCATTCCTCAGGCACTAACTAGCTATGTGACCCTCAGAAAGTAATTTAATTCTTCTCAGCCTCAGTTTTTTCATCTATAAAATAGGGTTCTCCCATAATGGCATCTACCTCACCCAGTTAAAAATCAAATGAGATAATATATGTTAAGCACTTTGCAAACATTAAAGTGATATATACATACTACTTATTATTATTATTATTAGCAACCACATACTATGGACTAGGTACTCTGCTAGTTGCTTTGAGGAATAAGAGAGATAAGGCATATACAAAAATGACCATAAGAGAAAATATTTACTAATTATGATAGTTCAGAGGAGGGAGCTATTACTTTTGATTGGCAATTTTAAAGACTGGGGGAGATGGAACTTGAGCTTGACCTTTCAGTGGAAAACGAACAAATGGAGGTAGGAGGGGATTGGGAGGGAAAACAATTCAGGCAGAGGAGGATTATGAAAGAGCTGCCAGATCACTCTCACTTGGTCCTTTCTTCTAGATCTCAGTGGCAGGAGTTGGAAAGAGAACATTTTTCTTCAAGAATCAACCAGTAATGACTAACTTTTGGTAGAAATCAGAAGCAAATAGTGAATGAACTATATGCATCTGCCCAGGTGATCTGAAGTCCTAGATTTCAAATTCCCTACCTTGCTAAGAGGTGGGTAGGGTAAGAAGAGGTACAGTGGATAGAGTTCTGGGCCTGTAGTCAGGAATGCCTGACTCAGGCACCTACTAGTTGTGTGACCCTGGTCAAGTCACTTAAATAGTCTGTCTCAGTTTCCCCTATATTGCATCTTCAAGTACTGTTGTAAACACCAAATTAATTAAAATAGATAAAGAGGCAGCACTTTGAAAACCTTAAAGTACTATATAAATGCTAACTACTTGAGAATAAAGGGATTGCCTGAGTAATTTAGCACTTGGATAAAGAAGAGGATGATCCATGAACTATTTCCTCCAGTCTCCCTCCCCACACTTGGAGGAGATCTTTAAATTCATATTATCTGAGAGCATCACAAAAGACCAAGGTCTCCCACTGCATCTAGCACCATCTCCAGTCCTACTGATCTATATCTGTCCACGAGACTCAACTGGCTCCAAAAGAGAATGTGAAACAGGTGACCTTGCACTGCCCTCCAACTCACTTGCGGTCATGGCATCATCTCCATGATGTCCTCTTCTAGAACAAAAGACAAACAATAACAATAGAAGCAAAAATTCTGTACTTTGGGACATTTGGGTGGCAGGTAGATAGAGCATGGGCCCTGCAGGTAGGTGGACCTGAATTTAAATTTGGATTCTGACACCTGAAATTTACTAGCTGTGCTAATCATTTAACCCAGATTGCCTCATGAAACAAACTATACTTTGCTCCCTGCAATGGAAAGTTGTCTTTTCAACAACCCCAAATTTGTTTGTTTTCTAGAGTTAGTCCAAATCACAGGGTGGCCCTGTAAGTCTGAGAGAGATTGTGTAGGACCTGTAGGATAGGATTTCTTTAGATTGTTAAGGTATTGCCCCATTTGCAACTCCAAATTAAATTTCTTTCTAAGGGGAGCCTACAAGAAACTGAATACTGTTTTTTTTTGTTTTGTTTTGTTTTGTTCCTATCTGATCACAAGTTTCACTGAGTTCTTTGATCCTTTTACCTGTGTGGGTGAGATAAAAAGCTATCCTCTACCTGTTACACATTTGTTATCTTAAGTGCTTGTGCAGAAAGTGGAACCACTTTACACACATTTGTGAAAACTTATATATGAGCTAAACATGAGCTACATTCAGAGTTTCTCAGAACAAATATTGGGTGAGGAGGTGGTGAGAAGAGAGAATCATTTATTAAGTGTCTAACATATGCCAGGCACTGTGCTAAGTTTTATAAATATTATTATATTTGAGGCATAATGAGTCAAAGAGAATAAGACCTTTTGAGGTTAGCCCCTGAGATTGTAAGGCTCTGGGCTAAAAATTTAATAAATGCAAAGTAAATGTTTTAATTAAGTGAGTTTGTTTTTTAAATTTTTTATTAAAGCTTTTAATTTACAAAACATATACATGGGTAATTTTTCAACACTGACCCTTGCAAAACCTTCTGTTCCAAATTTTCCCCTCCTTCCCTCATCCCCTCGCCTAGATGGCAGGTAGTCCAATACATGTTAAATATGTTACAATATAGGGTAAATCCAATATATGTATACAAGGTTATACAATTATTTTCCTGCACAAGAAAAATCTGATCAAGAAGAGAAAGAAAAAAAAAACTGAGAAAGAAAACAAAATTCAAGCAAACAACAACAAAAAGAGTGAATATGCTATGTTGTGGTCCACAGGCCTCTCTCTGGGTATAGATGGCTCTGGCTCTTTTCATCACTGAATAATTGGAACTGGTTTGAATCATCTCATTGTGGAAGAGAACCATGTCCATCAGAACTGATTAAAATGATCTCCTGGTTCTGCTGATTTCACTCAGCATCAGTTCATGCAAGTCTCTCCAGGCCTCTCTGAAATCCTCCTGTTGGTCGTTTTTTACAGAACAATAATATTCCATGACATTCATATACCATAATTTATTCAGCCATTCTCCAATTGATGGGCATCCTTTCAGTTTCCAGTTTCTAGCCATTACAAAAAGGGCCGCCACAAACATTCTTGCACATGTGGGTCCCTTTCCCTCCTCTAAGATCTCTTTGGGATATAAGCCCAGTAGAAACACTGCTGGGTCAAAGGGTATGCTCAGTTTGACAACTTTTTTTTTTTTTGCTGAGGCAATTGGGGTTAAGTGACTTGCCCAAGGTCACCCAGCTAGGACATGTTAAGTGTCTGAGGTAGATCTGCCAAACCACCTGCTTACAATCAGGATAGATTGGCCCAAGATGCCCACAGAAGACTCCCAGGTGCGTGGAAGCCACAAGGCTCTGACTTTCCTCTCCAGATCCCTGCCCCGGTCTCCCTGTGCTGCAGTCTGGGTTCAGCAGACTTCCCCCCTGCCCAATTGAAACAGACCTCTTCTGAAGGTCTTCCAGGATATCTTCTTCTAGAAATGTGTTGTACTCCAGATATTTGTGAGTTCAAAACCAGTCTAGAGGCTTCATCTGCTATTGGTTTGAGGGAAGTTTAGAGGAGGTTACAGACACTCGTGTCTGCTGTCTGCCATCTTGGCTCCACCCCCAGAAGTATGATGGGTTCAATTTCTTCATATGAAAATTGTCTGTTCATATCCTATAACTATTTATCAATTGGAGGATGCCTTGAATTCTTATAAATATTTTAGAAATGAGGCCTTTATCAGAACCCTTGAATGTAAAAATGTTCTCCTACTTTATTGCTTCCCTTCTAATCTTGTCTGCATTAGTTTTGTTTGAACAAAGACTTTTTAACTCAATATAATAAAAATTATCTATTTTTGCTTTCTAATCCCACACATTCAGGTGTTTTAAAAAGATGAACATATCTAAAACAAACTCACTAAACTGGGACACTGATGCATTGTTGGTGGAACTGTGAACAGATCCAACCATTCTGGAGAGCAATTTGGAGCTATGCTCAAAAAGTTATCAAACTTGCTGAGTGAAATCAGCAGAACCAGGAGATCATTGTATACAACAACAATAAGTCTATATGATGATCAATTCTGAAGGACATGGTTCTCTTCAATAATGAGATGGTTCAAACCAGTTCCAGTTGTTCAGTGATGAAGAAAGCCATATAGATAGGTCTGTGGGATCTGAGTCTGGACCACAATGTAGCATTTTCACACTCTCATTGATGTTTGCTTACATTGTTTTCCTTCTCAGGTTTTTTTTTTCTGTACAGCAAGATAACTGTATAAATATATATACACATATATTCAATCTGTCAAATATTTTAACATAATTAACACGTATTAGACTTCCTGCCATCTAGGGGAGGAGATGGGGGGTACGAGGGAAAAATTTGTAACAGAAAACTTTGCAAGGGTCAATGTTGAAAAATTACCCATGCATATGTTTTGCAAATAAAAAGCTTTAATAAAAAAAAAAAGTTATCAAACTGTGCATACCCTTTGACCCAGCAGTGTTTCTATTGGGCTTATATCCCAAAGAGGATAAAGGAAGGAAAGGGCTCCACATGTGCAAGAATGTTTGTGGCAGCCCTTTTTGTAGTGGCTAGAAACTGGAAACTGAGTGGATACCCATCAATTGGAGAATGGCTGAATAAATTATGATATATGAATGTCATGGAATATTATTGTTCTGTAAAAAACAACCAGCAGGATGATTTCAGAGAGGCCTGGAGAGATTTGCATGAACTGATGCTGAGTGAAATGATCAGAACTAGGAGATCATTATACACGGCAACAAGACTATACGATGATCAATTCTGATGGATGTGGCTCTTTTCAACAATGAGATGATTGGTGCCAGTTCCAATGATCTTGTGATAATGAGAGCCATCTACACCCTGAGAGAGGACTGTGGGAACTAAGTGTGGATCACAACATAGCATTTTCACTCTTTTTGTTGTTGTTTGCTAGCATTTTATTTTCTTTCTCATTTTTTCCTTTTTGATCTGATTTTTTTTTGCGCAGCAAGATAATTGTATAAATATATATGTCTATATTGGGTTTAACATATATTTTACTATGTTTAACATATATTGGATTACTTGGCATCTAGGGGAAGGGGTAGGGGAAAAGGGGGGAAAATAGGAACACAAAGTTTTTCAAGGGTCAGTGTTGAAAAATTATCCTTGCATATGTTTTGAAAATAAAAAACTTCAACAAAAAAAGAATTTTGCAGAAATGGAAAAAAAAAGATTAAGACTTATTGTTGAATTCATGATAGCATGTGAAATCACCAAGGTTGAATTTGAACCCAATTTCTCTGACTACAGAGTTAGAGCTTTGTCCATTTTTGGTGGAGTCAAACTTGTGGCCGGGAAAAATCTCCAATGCCAGGTCAACTAAATTAAAACATAATTTAAAAATGTTTTTTCTTAAATAAGTAAAAATACAATTTAGTTAATTTGTGATTATCTAAATGATGTTCTAAGTCAATATGAAGCATACAGTGATCTGTTTTTTATTTGAATTTGATTCTACTGTACCAGACTCTGTGGTATCCATATAATTTTTGTACTTGCTATTTTAAAAGAATATATTAGGGGTAAAAATAAACTAGGGCATATAAGAAAGGATGAATACCAAATATTTTGTCTTATAAGGATAGTTAAAGGTAGGGCAGCTAAAGCCTTCAAAGATCTGAAGATTGAGAAAAAAAATTCAGAATGACAAAAAAGTCTTATCTTTATAAAAATAACAAGGAAAACATAGGATTGTTGATTCAGACAAAGATGGAAGAGAGAGGGAGACAGAAAGAAAGACACACACATATACAAACAAAAAGAGAGGTAAATAGACACATAGAAAGACACAGAGACAAGGAAACAGAGAGAGAGGTAGAAAAAGACAGAGAGAAAGAGAAACAGAAAGACTGGGGGAGGAGGAAGAGAGGAAAAGGATGGAAAGACAAAGAGAGACAGAGGCAGACAGAAAGACAAAAGAAAAACTGGGGGAGGAAGAAGAGAGGGAGAGGGGGGGGGGGGGGGGGGGAGATAGAAAAACAGAGAAAAAGAGACAGAGAGAGACAGAGAGACAGAGATAGAGACAGAGACAGAGACTGAGAAAGAAGGAGGGAAGAAAGGAATTCTTCTCTATCAAGGAGAATAATCCTCAGACTGAAAAGGCTTGAATAAAGATGTTTAAAAAGGAATGGAAAACCAAGATAAGTGAGAAGATAGTAAGAAAATACCTAGCCATTCTAAACAAGGGCAAATCACTAAGCAATAACAAATAAAGTAATAGGTTACAAGAATTGTCAATGTGTCTACTCAGCTACTGGTGGTAATCTCTGAAAGATTCACTCAGTGAATTTGATGTCCATCCTTGGCAGCATTTCAGAGTGTATTCTAAAACAGATTATTTGTGAACATTTGGAAAGAGAATGATCATCATTGTGAGCCAAAGTGCATTCACTGAGAATGAGTCATGCCAGACTAACCTAATTTCCTTCTTAGATAGTCTTTGGTAGCTTGGGCTATTAGATCATAGATAAGTCTGATGAGATTTCATCAAGACATTTGATAGTCACATACAGTATCCTAGTGAATACAATAGAGAGATGTACACTGGATGGCAATGGATTGATAACTGGTGGAACAACCTGATCCAAAATCATGATTCTTTCAACAAACTGAATCCCCTAGATATTTATTGAATATGGTCACCCTAGTAGCAATGGATTTGGAGTCAGAGGTCCTGGGTTTGAATGTCTCCTCTGACTTTTAATGCCTATGTCTATATGATCTCATACAAATCACTTAACCTCTTTGTGACTCAGTTTTTTCATATGAAAAATTTAGGGGTTAGATAATATGACCCATAAGGTCCCTACTAAGTCTTAATCTGTGGCCTTTTAATTACCTTCTGTGAGCAGAGTACTGTCCTTGGTCCTGAGGAAACTATAAAATGCCTGTCCTAGAGTTTATGGCCTGGCAAGGAATATATACTTTAATAACAATAATAATGCAAAATAATAAATGAGTGCATTATGAAGAAGGAAAAAAGTGCTGTGTAAAGTCTTGGGGGAAGAGAGTTGTTAACAACTAGCAATACTGGGGAAGGATTCATGGAGAAGACAGAATAGGGGTTGAACTTTAAGAATAGGCTGGAGTAATTTTTTTTCATATTGATGGGAGTTCTCTAGAAGCTATGTGTGGCATTTTCAAGTTTGTAGATTATACGCTGTTAAAATGAATGACTAGAATCATAGAACCTCACAGTTGAGGCTTCAGAGGCAAAATCCTTCTGGCCACCTCCAAATCATGGCACTTGCACCTATACTCAATAATCAATAATCAACATCTATTAAGTACCTCTTTTGTGTCATGTACCATCTCTTTAAACTCTAGGGATACAAAAATATCCTTGCTCTTAAGAAACTTAGAATCTAAAAAGAAGAAGAAGAACAAGAAGAAGAGGAAGAAGAAGAAGAAGAAGAAAAATAAAGACATTTACAATCTAATGAGGGAAAGTCTAAAAAAGTGTAAGGGAAAGGAAGGCACTTGACAGGGTTTGGGGGGGGGGGGAGAATGGGAGATGGTAACTAAGTCAGGAAAGTTCCAGAGTAATGCAGTCAGAACTCCTAATAGGAGCTCTCTCCTTCCTCCCAACAGAACTGGCTCTTGGACCAGGAGCTCTGAAAGAGGAGCGTTCACCTTTTCTTATGCAGAACCAGGTGACTCAAATACATTCCAGCCAGTTCCAAAACATGTGGCTACTTTTTATAGTGGCTAGAAATTGGAAACTGCCCATCAATTGGAGAATGGCTGAATAAATTATGGTATATGAATGTTATAGAATATTATTGTTCTGTGAGAAACGACCAGCAGGATGATTTCAGAGAGGCCTGGAGAGACTTGCATGAACTGATGCTGAGTGAAATGAGCAGAACCAGGAAATAACTGTACATGGCAATAGCAAGATTACACAATAATCAATTCTGAAGGACATGATTCTCTTCAACAAAGATGTTTCAGACAAGTTCTAGTTGTTCAGTGATGAAGAAAGCCATATACACCCAGAGAGAGGGATATGGGATCTGAGTGTGGACCACAACATAGCATTTTCACTCTTTTTGGTTGGTTTTTGCATTTTTTTTCTCTTTTTTCCCTTTTTGATCTGATTTTTCTTGTGCAGCATGATAATTGTGGAAATATGTATAGAAGAATTGCACATGTTTAACTTATATTGGATTACTTGTCTCTAGGGGAGGGGTTAGGGGGGAAGAAAGGGAAAAAATTTGGAACACGAGGTTTTGCAAGAGTGAATGTTGAAAATTGTCTATGCATATGTATTTTTCCCCAGGCAACTGGGTTTAAGTGACTTGCCCAGGGTCACACAGCTTATGCATATGTTTTGAAAATAAAAAGCTTTAATAAAAAAATATGTTTTTTCTTATCTTCAGCCTTTGCTCCTCCCCCCAACTCTGGTTTCATATATATATATACATATATACATATACATTATATTATGTATAATATATGTATACATATATATATATACACATGTGGGTATATCTTTCCTCTATTAAAATAAAAATTAAAAGGCTTGCTTCTATGTGTATATTCAGCACTTATCACTTAGAAAGGCCTGCTTCATCTCCAGATCAGGCCACCTGCTTTTGACATCTTGGCTCCTGAGACTTCCTAGGGAGCTTTGTGTCAGCCCTAGATCTATATTTCCTAGCCTTTATTATTTATATTTTTATATATTTACATTTCTACCTTCTGTGGTCCTAGAACCAGACCATCTAAAATAATCAGTTCCTGACTTCTATCCAGGCTTCCCAAAGCTGTATTTTTGCTTGTTTCTGCCAGCCAGGAGATGAAACACCTGGACATCACAGAACACATAACCACCTGCCACAAGTTTAGGCCTTGACAGAAGATCTTGATAAAAGGCCTTGAATAGTCTAATCAATGAGATTTTTTCTACTTCATTGGACTTTCCTCCAGCCTGGACTCATTCATTCCTCAATAGTTACCATACTTCTAACCCCTCATCTTCTCCCCACATCAGCAATTCTTGAATCCTCATCTATCATTGTACAAACTCCATTTCTCATCTCCTACTCCCAATTTCTTATTCCCATCTCCTAGAAAACTTATTCCCTTGCATTGTGCTCTCTTATAAAATCTGTTAGATTGAAACGGGGAGATATTTGAAGCTGTAGACTACTTAGAAGGCTTGTTTAATAATCCAGGAGAGAGGTGATGAGTTACAATCCTGGGGTTGTGGCAATATGAATAGAGAGAAGTATACATATACAAGAAATGTTGAGAAGGTTGAAACTACAAGATTTGGTAACTAATTGGATATGTGGAATAATAGGTAGTTCAAGATAATACTTAGTGATGCCTTCAATAATAACGGATAGGCTGGAAATGGGAGAACTTTGGAGTAGAGGGAAAGAAAACAAATTGTTTTGAATGTGTTAAATTTGAAATGCCTACATGATATCCAGTTCAAAATGTACACTAGAGAAAGGCCTATAATTTTAGAGAGAAAACAAAGCCTGGATATAGTATTGAGAATTATCTAAGTTGAAATGATGATTGAACCCATGAGTGCCCTAAGAAAATCACTAAGTGAGATCGCTAAAAGGAGATAGATATAGGTTCATCTTAGCCTTGGAGTGATTCATTACTTATGGGATTCACATGGATGAAGATTAGCAAAGAAGACAGAACGAGTAGTCATATATGAGGGGAACCACAAGAAGTAATGTCATACTAATGCATTGTTGGTGGAGTTGTGAAATGGTCCACCCATTCTGGACAGCAATATAGAACTATGCCCAAAGGGTTATCAAACTGTGCATACCCTTTGATACAGCAATGTCTCTACTGGGGCTGTAACCTAAAGAGATCATAAAGGAGGGAAAGGGACCCACATGTGCAAAAATGTTTGTGGCAGCTCTTTTTGTAGTGGCTAGAAACTGGAAACTGAAAAGATACCCCTCAGTTGGGGAATGGCTGAATAAGTTATGATAGTAGAATATTTATTATTCTGTAAGAAATGATCAGCAGGCTGATTTCAGAAATGCCTGGAAAGACTTACATGAACTGATGCTGGGTGAAGTGAGCAGAACCAAGAGAACATTGTACACAATAACAACAACATTATCGGATGTGATGAACTTGGCTCTATTCAACAAGGTGATTTAAGGCAACTTCAATTAACTTGTGATGGAAAGTGCTAGCCACATCCAGAGAGAGAACTATGAAGACTGAATGTGCATTAAAGCATACTATTTTCACTTTTTATTGTTATTGCTATTTATTTGCTTGTTTTTCCCTTGTGCTTTTCTCCTTTTCATCTGATTTTTCTTGTGCAGCATGATGAATATGGAAATATTTGTTAGAAAAACTCAGATTGCTTGCTGTCTTGGGGAGGAAAGAGGGCATAGGAGAGGGAGAAAAATTTGGAACACAAGGTTTTGCAAAGGTGAATGCTGAAAACTAATTTTGCATGTATCTGGAAAAATAAAATACTATTTAAAAAAGTAGTGTCATGAAAAGCTAAAAAAAGAGATTATTATTCATGTGAAGAACATGATCAGCATGGTCAAAATCTTTAGAGAGGTCCAGAGGCATGAGGACTGACAAAGGGCTATTAGGATTGGTATTTAAAAGATCACTGGCAACTTTTCTTTTATTATTTTTATTAAAGCTTTTTTATTTGCAAAACATATGCATGGGTAATTTTTCAACAATGACACTTACAAAGCTTTCCGTTACAAATTTTCCCCCCTGATCCCCACCCCTCCTCTACATGGCAGGAAGTCTACTACATGTTAATTATGTTAAAATACTTGACAAATCGAATATGTGTATACATATTTTTACAGTTATCTTGCTATGCAAGAAAAGTCGGATCTACAAGAAAAAAAATCTGAGAAGGGAAACACATAATGCAAGCAAACATCAATAAAGAGCATGAAAATGTTATGTTGTCATCCACATTTCATATCCCTCTCTCTGGGTGAATATGGCTTTCTTCATCACTGAACAATTGGAACTGGTTTGAATCACCTCATTGTTGAAGAGAGACATGTCCATCAGAATTGATCATCATACAGTCTTGTTATTGCCATGTATAATGATCTCCTGGTTCTGCTGATTTCATTCAGCATCAGTTCATGCAAGTCTCTCCAGGCCTCTCTGAAATCGTCCTATTGGTCATTTCTCACAGAACAATAATATTCCATGACATTCATATACCATAATTTATTCAGCCATTCTCCAATTGATGGGCATCCATTCAGTTTCCAGTTTCTAGCCACTACAAAAAGGGCTGCCACAAACATTCTTGCACATGTGGGTCCCTTTCCTTCCTTTAAGATCTCTTTGGGATATAGGCCCAATAGAAACACTGCTGGGTCAAAGGGTATGCACAGTTTGATAACTTTTTGAGCATTCACTGGCAGCTTTAGAGAGGGAGGTTCCAGTAGAATGATGAGATGAGAAGCAAGATTGCAGATGGTTAAGAGGAAAAGGGGGCAAGTAGAAGTATCTAGTGGCTTCCTTAAAGGGCTTAGTCAAGAAGGGAAGCAGTGATATTAGCAGGATGGTAAAGTCCTGGTAAATAAAGTGTTGTTCTTGTTGTTTTAATGGATTGGAAAACAATCAGGATCTAGGCAGCACAGAAGGAAATTGAGAAAGATTAGTCAGTCAAGTAAGAAGAGAATTAGGAGAGAGCAGTGTTATGAAAACTCAGGAAGAAGGAATCCAGAAAAAAGAGGATTGTTAACATTGCAAATATGTCAAGAAAGATAAGAACTGAAACAAGACCATTGGATTTAGCAATTAGGTCATTGAGAACCTTATAACAGTTTCATTTTATTGGTGGGTGCAGAAGTAAGATTGCATAACATTGAGAAGAAAGGAAAGAAAGGGGGGAGAAAGAAAAAAAAGAAATTTACAAGATAACTATTTTATATTTAAAAGGAACAGCAGTTGTACATAACAGATTTCCAGTTTCATATGCAATATATCTTGTTTTATTCCATAATTTAAAAATAAAATTAAGTGAAATTTTTTTAAAAGGTAGAGACAAGTAGAGATGATTTTTTCTATCAATTTGGCTGTAAAAGAGAGAAGATGGTCATTTGAAGAGATGGCAGGGTCAAATAAAGGTTTCTTACGGATGGAAGAGATATGAACATGTTGGTAGGAAGTTTGGAAGAAAGGTGGCTGAATTAAAATAGCATTTATTGAGCATTAGTTATGTGCCAAACACTGTGTGTTTAAGTAAATACAAAAGCAAGCAGTCCCTTTCCTCAGCAAACACATTCTATTAGGAGAAGGCAAGACAAATAAGGGCACCCCATACATGTTCATTTAGAAAGTTACAAGATGATGAATGGAATGATAGGGAATAGATTGACACATCCTTTACAGGAACAATGACAGAGTAGGTTTGATTATGATTCAAAAGCTAAGTTGGAAGATATAAAGGGATGCAAGGGTACTCAAAGTGCAAAGCAAAAGGAAGCCTGGTAAGGCCAATGGGTAACAAAGGAAATCATTAATTAGGAAAGTGGAGCCAAACAGTAAACTCTTCCCAGTGTGAAAGGATTAAATACTCTCTGAGCTTGGCTTCTGGTACTGACTTTAAGTCAGTGAATAGGGAAAATTGAAGATAAGTGAGAGGGGATAATTCAAGAAACATTGACACAAATAGAGGAGTTGGCTTTGGCAAGGAGAAGTTCCCTCTCTTTCTTTGAGACTGGAGCAAGGGGAGAAAAAATAGGGGATGATATTGAGGATATTTAAGGTACAGAATTAGGAAACCAGGGGCCTAAATTTTCAGAGGAAAGAATAACCCTGACTTGAAGTCTGGAACATTTGCATAAAACTCTCTCCTCACTGATAGGGCAGCTAGGTGGTATTGAAAAGAGAAGATTTTGAACAGATTAATATAGAATGTCAATTAAGCTTGAAGAATTGATGTATTAGCATATGGGCTCAAATGAGATTATTGTTGTTCCAGTCATTTCAAACTCTTTGTGATGTCATTTTGGGATTTTCTTGGCAAAGATACTGAAGTAGTTTACCATTTCCTTCTCTAGCTCATTTTAAGATAAGCAACTGAGGCAAACAGGGTGAAGTGATCCATAGTTCAAGGTCCATAGTCTGAGACTAGATTTAAACTCAGGAACTCAGGGTTAGGGTTAGGGTTAGGGTAGGGTCTTTCTGATTCCAAGTCCAATGCTCTATCCACTGCACCACCTAGACACCCTCCCCATTGAGATTAGACATTATAAATTTGTGGTGAACCAAGTCAATATGGTTGTGACTTCCTCAATTTTCAGCAGCATTCCAATTGGCTAGGTGAAGAACTTTGGAATTCTTTTCATGACACAAAAGATGCTGGCAAAGCACCTCCCAGCCTGGCCAGCTTACATCAAAGAAGGCATTTCATTCTATGAGCAAAGCAGAATTGCAGTAGCTCAAAAGAAACACAAGGCATGTGAATTTAGAAACATCTCCACCCAAATGTTCATATGGAATATTTGTGCCCAACCTGTGACAGAGCATTCCAAGCTCATATTGATCTGATCAGCCACAGTCAAACACACTGTAACTTGTCTCTAACATAGTGATGTCATTTGGATCTGCTTTGAAAATGAAGGACAACTAACCAGTAGGAACCGAAATGGGTAATTCAGACTGGGATTTGGAAAGAGATGAATGATAAGATAAGGGGACAATGAATTTGAGAGTTAAAGACAGTATTAAATTAAACTAACTAAATATCATCAACAAATTTTTGAGGCAATAAGAATTAAATGACAGGAAGGTACAGATAGTGAGGAGGTAATATTTGAACTCAGATCTTTTTGACTCCAGGACTAGTGTTCTATTCAATGTACCATCTGGCCACCATAATATCATCAATATTTCAAAGGAAGGTCAGAGCTAGGTGATGGACTGGGAAAGCATTGCAGGAATGGGATGACTGAAAGTTGCAATAAGCAGAAAGAATAGTTTTAGGAAATGTGAGCCCAGTGAGAGATGGAAGAAAGAAGATTTTGGTCACATGATATATCAGAATTCTCAATTACAGAGGTGTAAAATCTGTAGATGATGATGCAGGGCACGATTTTCCTATGGCTAAGGAAAAATTAAAGTTCAGTTCGTGAAAGTTGAGGAAACTTTTGAACTGGAAAGTCAGGGTGTTGGAGGCAGCATCAGCATATATATTGGAATCCCCATACACAAGGGTTTGGGTGGGAGTGGAGAGGGAGACTGTGAGCCAGTCTCCAAAATGACTTTGGAGGTCAGTAGATACCTGCCATTGAGATCTCTAGAAAGTGATATATCTGGGAAGAGTGAACCTGAAAGAAGGAGAGGATGCTGAATGGAGGAAGTAGAGGATGTAGAAGAAGTAGTAGAGGGTCTGGAAGTTGCAGGATGCCCGCTTCTCCTCTTCATCTAGTGTGTATGCTGGGAATAATTGAGAGATGGAGAGGAAAAAAGGCATATATCAAATAAAGGAGAAGGTGATCAGGAATTTGATATCTTCTTGGGAGGGAGGTAGCATGCTAAGACTGCAAGATATGGAACAAGGAGTATGAGAGGAAAAGGTCTACAATGAAAAAAAGAATTCAGTTCCCAACAGCTTACTCAAAGGGAAGAGCAAAGTAAGAAAAGGACACAGATGGATGGAGATGAGAAAGCAAGAAGTCAGAGTAGAAAGGAGATTTTGCCTAGATATCCAGGGGCCAAAGGAAGTGTACTAAATATACTCAGTAACATTAATCCTAATGAATTTTACATAGCTCTGGCACATAGTAAATATTTGTTGACTTCATCTTAAATCATAGCACAGAGATTATCATACTCTTTCCAATTAAGAGGAGCTGTGTCCAAGGCTCAGTCAGGATGCCTGTTTGACTTCTCATCTCAAGACTGGGGTGGGAAGGGGAGAGTGATGGATGTGAAAGTCCTGGGCCAGGATGGAAAGGAAGTGTGATAGTGAAAAGTCTGGTGACTGAATCCTTGATAGTTTTGGAGTTTGATTTACTTGCCCTTTGTCATCAGAAAGGACAAGATTTAGTGTGTGGTTTATGTTTGAGTTGGTAGTAGTGAGTGGACATAGGTCATTTGAATTATTATTCAGTCATTTCAGTTGTCATACTCTTTGTGGTTTCATTTGGGGTTTTCTTGGCAAAGATAGTTGAGTGGTTGGCCATTTTCTCTAGATCATTCAATAGATGAGAAAACTAAAACAAACAGGGTTAAGTGACTTGCCCAGGGTCACACGGCTATTGTTTAAGATTAGATTTGAACTCAATAAGATGAGACTTTCTGACTCTGGTGTTCTAGCCACTGTAGCACCAGATACTCACCCAATTTTCATCATGACTTTTCAGAGAAGGAATCCCAAGAGAGACAGTTGAGAGAAGCAAGTGGGAGCTTTTAAATAGAAGGCTTGAAATCTCAGCTACATGTCACAATACCCAGCAATTCTAAAAGTGCTAAAAGCAGACTCTCCCCTGAGATTGGAAAGCTGATTAGTCATTCTTTCTCTTCTTCCTTGAGATCTTAACTCATTCCCAAAGAACTCTTTAACTCTTGTGTATTCTTTGTTCTGTTCTAATCTGTATCAATTCTCCTATTTCTCTTTATAGCTTACTTTGATAAAGATACTTACTAGTTATTTGTAATTATCTTTTGTGTAACCAAGGGCATAATACTAAGAATAATAGAATAGTTCTTATCAATTCTTCTTTAGCAATTACTAAGTAATAGGAGACTAATACCAAAGAGAAGGAAGCTAAAAGGAATTAAAAGTAACCATTAACTAACGGGGGTGGGGGAAGAATGGAAATTTTGTCTAAATGTTGGTTTATATTTTTAAGGGAAATGAGAAAGAATAATTATTTTGATGGGAACATATAATTATAGATCTGGAAGGGACTCTAGAAATCATCCAGGGTCACATTTCCCCTCTTGTTATTGTGCTTATTTGCTTCGGTTTCTTCATCTGTCAAATGTGTTGGACAAGGAAATGGCAAACCACTCTACCGTCTTTGTCAAAACAAACAAACAAAATAAAATAAAACAAAATAAAAACCAAAAAAAAAAAAAAAACAACTCCTCCCAAATCAGATCATGAAGAGTCATAAACAACTGAACAACAACAACCTGGGGATTTGAACCCAAATCCTCCTAACTTCATTGCTGCTCTATTACACTGCCTCTCAAGATCAAATATTTGTCAAAAGGCAAAAGAAAATTATTTTGATGTGTGTGACTCTGCTTTAAGAGAGCCCATCCTATGCATTGTATTTCCTTTATTGGATTATTATTTCTTGTAGATACGATTTGTCCTGCACAAAAAAATGTTATGTGGCAATAACTATACATATATTCGATTTCTTAAGTATTCTAACATAATTATCATGTAGTGAATATCCTGCCATTTAGGGGAGGGGTGGGGAGTAGGGGGGAAAAATTTGTAACAGAAAGCTTTGTAAGGGTTAATATTTAGGAATTACCCATACATATGTTTTGCAAATAAAAAGTATTAAT
This sequence comes from Myrmecobius fasciatus, assembly GCA_023553655.1. Taxonomy (NCBI): domain Eukaryota; kingdom Metazoa; phylum Chordata; class Mammalia; order Dasyuromorphia; family Myrmecobiidae; genus Myrmecobius; species Myrmecobius fasciatus. The sequence continues at coordinate 126,727 of JAJPUD010003609.1, forward strand.
AAAATTTAAAAAAAGAGGAAAAAAAAGAGAGAGCCCGTCCTAGATTTTAATAAAGTCAGTCTCAGTTTATATGACTCCTGATGGTTCCATTTAAATGTCCTGTCTTGTATTTACAAGTTCCTGTCAGTTTAGTTAGCTATGTTTAACTTAGTCAACTACTTTTTCCACTCCAAATTTTAACATTCTAGTGTATTTTTTCATCTTGTTCAGAGAATGTAAATATTTATTTATAGTATTAACTTTTATTCTTGCCATGGTTCTGGGTTTCATGGCGACCTTTTTAGAGCAGTTGGCAGTTTGCAAAACATTGCCCTCTCAATAACTGAGTAGATAGCACCAGGACTCTGTGTTCTCCTGTTTTTGGCTATTAACACTGCCTCAGGAGGCAGCACCAGAGTCTGCCTTTTTTTAAACCAGGTGACCTTAGAGAAATCATTTCAAATTTTTGGGGCCTCCATTTCTTCCTTTGTAAAATGATGATTTTGGGTTATATGATCTCCAACTTCTTTATCATCTCTATCATTCTGCAATTCTGTGACAATCTCTGAATAGCTTGCCTTATAGCCATTTGACTATATATCACCCTTTGAGCAGCTAAGTGGCATAGTGAATAGAGTGCCAGCACTGGAGTTAGGAAGACCTGAATTTAAATCCAGTCCCAGATACTTACTAGCTGTGTGACTTTGGGTAAATCACATAACCCTGTTTGCCTCAGTTTCCTCATCTGTAAAATGAGCTGAAGAAGGAAATGGCAAACTACTCCAGTGTCTTTGCTAAGAAAATCCCCAAATGGAGTCACAGAGTCAAACACAAATGGAAAACTACTGGATAACAACAACAAATATCACCCTTTGAACCTCATTTTCCTCATCAGTAAAATGGAGATAAGAGAAATGTTCACAATCTAGCTCAGTAGTTAGTGGAAGGGCAAGGCTTTCTCTTCAGCACTTGACATTTGCGTCCCCTACTCTTTGGGTTTTCCTGACATTGTTCTCTCTTGATTCTCTTTCTACCTGACTGACAAGGAGAATGACACATTCCCCTTCAGTTTCCTCTGCTGGATCATTGGGTGTGCCCCAAGGCTCTACCCTGGACCCTCTTCTCTCTTCACACGCTCTCATTTGACTTCATAAGTTCAATTATTTCAAATGTGTATATCTAGGAATGACAGCTTTTATTGCCTCCCAAACACCAGTTGTTAAATTTTCAGTCTGAGCATTTACACCTCAGAAATCAGCAGGTTTTACAAATCAGGACTTCGTTTATTATCTTGTTGCTTGTCCAGATTTAAGAGCATGAAGGAACAAGTGTAAATAATGCAGATTAAATGAAGGTGTTGTGAATTTTCAGAGAAATGGTTGCTAAAAAGTGATCAGCATGCTATTTGTATCCAACCATCCTTTCATTTTAAGAATTAACATTAACATCCTTAAATGTTTATTAAGCATTTCCAAAAAGGATGTTCATAGGCATCTCAAATTCAATCTCAAAAAGGTCTATAGAGGTCTGTCCTGCACATATAGCATAGGGCCATCATTATATGACTCAAAGGAAGGCAGAATAGATATCTGTAGTCTTTTTATTCCTTACTTTCTCCAAGGGAGAAATTTTATTCCTAACATGAAAGGAAGCCAGAAGTTAAAGTAAATTTTGGCCAATCTACTCTCCAGAAAACTAGGAGCACTAGGGTTCCTGTAAATAATATTAGTCTAGGGGATGTAGTTTTTAGGTTCAAGCTAAAAATCTTTTTTCTCTTTATTTAATCTTTTATTTTCCCCCAGTTACATGTAAAACTTTTCTTTAACATTTGTTTTTAAAACTTTGAGTTCCAAATTCTCTTTCTTCCTCCCTCCTTATTCCCTGCCCCCACTGAGAAGGCACGTGAAGTTATGTGAAACACTTCCATAAAAGTCCTGTTGCAAAAGAAAATATAGATTTCTTTTCTCAGAAAAATCCTTAAGAAAAATAATTTTTTTTAAAAAAGTATGCTTCAATCTGCATTTAGACACAATCAGTTTTTTCTCTCTGAGTATGATATCATTTTTTCATCATAAGTTCTTAAGAGTAGTCTTGGATTATTGTATGGCTGAGAATAGCAAAATGATTCACAGGTGATCATCCCATAACATTGCTATTACTTTGTACACAGTACATTTCATTTGGCATGATCTCATGGAGGAATTTCCAGGTTTTTCTGAGAGCATTCTGCTCATCATTTCTAATAGAACAACGGTATTCTATCATAGCCAAATAGCACAATTTATTCAGGCATTCCCCAATTGATTGATATCCTTTCAATTTCCAATTCTTTGCCCTGAAAAATAAAAGAGCCACTGTAAATATTTTTGTACATATAGGTCTTTTTCCTTAAAAAAACAAACAAACAAACAAAAAAAAAAACCAAACCTCTTTTTTGGGATACATGCTTAGTAGTGGTACTGTTAGGTTAAAGAGTACCCATAATTTTATACCCCTTTGGGCATAGTTTCAAATTTCTAGCTCACAATTCCACCAAAAATGCATTAATGTTTAATTTTCCCCACATTCCTTTCAAAATTTATCATTTTTCTTTTCTGGCCCATTAGCCAATCTGATAGATTTGAAGTAGTACCTTGGAATTGTTTCAATTTGTATTTCTCTAATCAATAATAAGTTGGAGTATTTTTTCATATGGCTATACATAGCTCAATTAGTTCATCTGTAAATATTCATATCTTTTTGATCATTTATCATTTGGAGAATGGCTCTTTTTTTGTTTATAAATTTGACTCAGCTTGACTATATTCTTGACAAATGAGACCTTCATTAGGAAAATTTGCTTCAAAATTTTTCTCACAATTACTCTTGCTAATTGTATTTCACCATTTATTCTTTAATCTCTCCTTTCCCTTTGTTCGTCCTCAAAAGTATTTTGCTTCTGATCACTTTCTTCCCCAATATGTTCTCCCTTGACCACCTTTCCTCTTTTTTTTTTTTTTTTTTTTTGCTTTTTGCTGAGGCAATTGGGGTTAAGTGACTTGCCCAGGGTCACCCAGCTAGGGAATATTAAGTGTCTGAGACCACATTTGAACTCAGGTCCTTCTGACTTCAGGGCTGGTGCTCTATCCACTGCGCCATCTCGCTGCCCCAAACACCTTTCCTCTTCACATTGAGTATATATATTATTGCTTCTTTGAACCAATTCTGATGAGAATAAGATTTGCTCACTCCCCCTCCCTTCCCTCTTCCCTTTCACTGTAAAAACTTTTTCCTTGCCTCTTTTATGGAAAATAATTTATGCTATTCCACCTCTCCCTTTCTCTTTCTACCAGTCTATTCCATTCACATACATTAATTTTATTTTTTTATCTATTGCCTCTTCATATTCAACTCATATCTGTGATCTGTCTATAAGTAATCCTTCTAACTGCCCAAATAATGAGAAAATTCTTATGAATTATAAGTACCATCCTCCTATATAGGAATGTAAACAGATAAACCTTATTAAGTTCCTTATGATATCCCTTTCTTGATTATTTCCTTGTGCTTCTCTTGAATCCTCTATTTGAAAATCAAATTTTCTATTTAGCTCTGGTCTTTTCATTATGAATGCTTGAAATTCCTCTATTTCATTTAATATCCACCTTTTCCCCTGAAGGATTATACTCAGTTTTGGTGGGTAGGTGATTCTCAGTTGTAATCCTAGCTCTATTGTTCTGTGGAATATCATATTCCAAGCCCTCCAATCATTTGTTGCAAAGCTGCTAAATTCAAGCTAAATTTCTAATCACTGTTTATTTAATGGGGAAAGGAGGACCTCAAGCTTTATATTCAAGCTTTTCTAAAGCGCATTCATTCCCTTCCAAACAAATACCAATTCGACAATGAAAACATGTGCAATTATAAAAAAAAAAACCCAAACAACTAATTTATCCAAATCAATAGCAAAATAGAAATCAAGAGAAAGTATATAGAGATCACATCCCAGATAATATAGATTGTAGGATCCCTTCCACTGGGAATGAGATACTATGTTCCACCAAGATCTCATCCAAGAGGAAATTCTCCAGAGTCTCTAGTGGAGCAAATCTGGGGATAGGGAGAGGAGATTTTCAGCTCCTCTCCTGTCAATGTCTTCCCACAGTCTTTTTCTTAAGCAACCTGAGGCTAGATGGCATGGTCTAGCTTTTCTCAAAGCCAGAAGCCCCCAAAGAGACTGCAAAGACTCAAAGACAAACTGGAAGAGCCTGGCCTTCTCTCCCACTTCTGCTGTCATCCTCAAGCAACTCTTTGTCCCATTCCTGCCATGCAGGCATGAGACATTGATCTCCACCAGTAAGACAGAGATTCATTCCAATGGGTTTGGGGGCTTGGATTATATATCCAAAACAGAATTCACTACTTTTACACAAAACCCACACCTCTTCTGCATTTCCAAATTTGGAATTTCAATGTCAGCTTTGGATGTGGATTATTTGATATCCAGTTTGATACATCCAAAAAGCAGTTTGGAGATTCCAGTCTGGAAAGGAAAAATTGCTTGCCTTCTCCAGGAAGGTAGGGCCTGAGCAATTTGTAAATCAAAATGGGAGGAGGGGGCTTGTTAATTTTACATGAAAATGGGATTTAACCAAATAAAATATTTTAAAGACAATTATTTTTTAAAACTTTATTGGGAAAGATAACATGCAAATAAATATAGACAAAGCCAACTATTTACAGGATAAATAGGCTATAATTAACAGAGGGAAGGCAGTGGTATTGAGAGGAGTCAAGTAGGACTGCCTTAGAAGGTGGATTTTAATTAGGATTTAGAGGTCAGTAAGTAGTAAGAGCAAAGGAAATAGAGCATTCTAGGTAAAGCAGAAAGAATGCCTGTAGCCCAGAGATGGAGTGTCTTGTTTAGAGAATAGCTAGGTGACCAGTACCACTGGATAAAAGAGTAAGTGTGGGAGTAAAGTGTAAGAAGATTAGAAAGGTAGGAGGGGCTAAATTATGAAGGGCTTTAAATGCTAAACAGAGGATTTCGAATTTTATCTGATAGGGAGCCACTGGAGTTTACTGAGTGTGTGTGTGTGTGTGTGTGTGTGTGTGTGTGTGTGTATATGGAGGGGGGGGGGAGGGTTAAGAGTGTCCGTGGACACGTTTGAGCCCTTAAAGGCTTTAGGAAAACCACGAGATTGGGATGAGGAGTGATTTGAGGCAGGCAGACCCAGCGCTTGTAATTACAATAACCGAGGCGTCGGGTAATGAAGGCTTGCACCAGAGAGATGGCAGTATCAGAGAAGAAAAGGCGGGATATGCAAAAGATGTGGTTGACCGGCCTTGGCCACAGCTTGGATATGAGATGATAGTGATTCCTAGGTTGAGAGCCTGAGGGACTGGGAGGATGGAGTTACCCTCCAACAGTAATATGGAAGGGATTTAGATGGAAATAAACCTGTTGAGTTTTGGATATGTCTGTCAATCTCAGGATCTATCTCTATCTGTTCTTCCTGCAACGGCTCCCTGGCACTGGATTCTATCCTCCCTACTGCACCAGATGCTCAATGGAACAGTCTATACCCCCCAACCTCTCGAGCCCAAATGGAACAGTCCAGTGGAGCCTTGCATGGTCCGGTCCTCCTGGCCATGTGATCATCTTCCCGCAGCCCCAAGTGACGAGAGGCGGTTTGTTTTCAAACTCCGGACTCTCCCACTTGGAGCTCTGGCTTGGAGTAGGGGCGTGCGACTGGCAGCCCAGTTTCCCCTCCCGCCTCTGGCCGGTTTTGCGACCAAAACTCCCCCCTTTGGCAGCGGGTCAGGGGAGCAGTGGTGCGGTCCGATCTCCCGACTGACACGCTAGGCGGTCTGGGCCTCAGAAGCAGCTTCAGCGAGCAGCGGGGCAGGTTGTCCAAGTGGGTAAAGAGGTGAGGGCTGGCGGTCCAGGGGACGGGAGGAATCAGAAGTCGCAAGAGGCAGTATTTCCTAAAGGAGGAAACTGAGGTCCAGAGAGGGCGAACGACGTGTTCAGAATCACACAGTGAGCCAGAGAGGACAACTGCAACCACGTAGGGTAGTGGAGGGAGGGCAGTGTTCTCAAGACTCTTCTGTAAGCAGCAAAGTAAGAGCAATGAAACAACCTAGCCCTGGACCCCAAACTCATCCCTTTGAGGACTTGTGAAGACTGACTCGTCCTTCTATAGTGCAGAGAGTGCCCGGTTTGGGGTCTCTGCTCCTTAATACCTTAGTGACCTTGGGGAAGTCACTTAAAACCCTTCTGGGTCTCGGTTTTCCTCAACTGTTAAAAAAAAAAAAAAAGAGGGGGTTGGACTAGGTGATGGCTAAGTCCCTTCCACCCTGTGATGGATTTGCTCAGTTTCTCAGTGTTCCATTTTTGGGGGGAAGGGAGGTTTGAGGGTGGGAGTGCTAAGGGGTGCAGTATGGCCTGGGTTGGAACTTGGAGAAAGTAGCCCTTCTGTGGCTATCTGAAAACAGCCTTCCTCCCCCTCTTCTCTCCATCCCCAGATAACACCATTAGGATGCCAGACGTCCAGAAAAATTCGCAGAGTGATATCACAGGAGCCCAGGGTGGGGCCTGTAACACTGCAGTACCAGCCCCCAAACGGGAAAAGAGCAGCGTCTGCCCAGATCAGCCTGCTTGTATGTCTAGGATTTCTGTCCATCACCAGAGGTTTCTGGTCAAGGCACTAAACTCAGTGCTTCAAGCAGTTCCTATGATGAGATAAGGAGGGAAGGGTGCCTTTCCGAGGAGGCACCTGTGCCAATGACCACTTCACCGTTCAGTTTCTTTCCTCTTAACCTGGTTTTTTTATCGGCATTTTCCATTTTTTCCTCCTGTTTTCTTTTTTATCTAGCTTGAGTATTTCAATCCTCATTGATTAGTAGGACAGGTGTAAAAAGTTTTGATCTTTTCTAGAGAAAAATGTTAACCTATTATTTATTTGAGTTTGGTAGCCCAATACAGTTGATTCAGAGATCAGAAAATATTCCATTCTCTCTAAAACAAAATATAACAATCTTTTGTTACTGTGGTAGCTTTGTTTTGACAGGTTAAATCAGGCTTCTCCAAATGAAAACAATTCCTTTTGTGTGATGTTTTACTAGGTGGTCCCTTCCAACTTTCAAATTCATTGAGACTATGATCTGCCTGTCAGGTTTGCCAACGAATCAAATATCTGAACCTGAGCTAAAAATGTAAAAACTTGAGGAAATCAAGCTTGAATCCATGAGATAGTAAAGGTATTAATTATCTGCCAGACAAGATGAATTATACTTCCATTTCTTTAGTGGCCACTTAGAGTCACTACTAGATCATAGAAAACAACTAAAGCAGGATTTATTGGGTTGGATTGTTTTTGAATTATATTATAATAATGATTTTCTGAAAATGTCTCGAAAATGATTTTCTAAATGAACTCACTAGGAGAAGTCACTAAAGGTATACAATAGGAAACCACATATATGTATATATACACATATATACATATATACACACACATATATATATATATATATATAACTCACTAGGCTTTTTAAAAAATTAAATCCAAATATGTATAATTTGGATTTGCTTAAATCAAAATACACCAATATCTGACCTTAATGGGTGAGCATTTTCATATTCTAGGATAATAAGTGATTGAGAATGAAGGGCAGCATTGTCACATTAGGGAGAACCTGTTTCTAATTAGTTGCTTTTCCCTCCATAAAGATTATACTACAGCATAAATGGAAATTAGTAACCTACAGGACTTCAAAATGTCCAGCAGACTATTCGTGATGTAGGAGACTTGGAGGACATGGTGCATAGTGGGAATACTGTTGTCACAAGACAAGGACTCTCCAGAGCAAAAATGTAAAGAAAAATTTCTAGACCTTTTAATACTGTGGCTCTAAAATGCTTTCAATTCCAATGATTCTAGTATAATGTTATCATAATATATTATTGTTCTTTAATTATCCAGCATAGTATTTAATAGATAACATTTCAAGCCTCAAATTAGGCTTAATTTCTATATTAGGTGCTTTAGTGGCTGATTACATTCCACTTAGCAAACATAGCCAGTTTCTTCTGGTTTGCAGCTTAAAGTCAAATTTTAAAAGTATAGCTACAACTGAGAGCAGCTATGGGACATAAATTGACCTCTATTATGGCAAGTATAGGTCCAACCCTAAATTTTTATGTAGATTTTTCTATCCCATGAATGTTCTATGCACTCATGACTAAAATAAGGTAATTTTTATGTGCTTATAAAAATCTGTTTATCATTAGATCTCCTTTACCCTGGTTTTGTGTGTGTGTGTGTGTGTGTGTGTGTGTGTGTGTGTGTGTGTGAGAGAGAGAGAGAGAGAGAGAGAGAGAGAGAGAGAGAGAGAGAGAGAGAGAGAGAGAGAATTAATTTCATTTAACTGTCAAGGGTCACGTAGTCAGTATGCTTAAAGAGAGGTCCTGAGTCCAGGTCTTCCTAAAACCAGCCTTCTAGTCACTATACTATGCTGCCTTTCTTTGTATACTATTAAATTCCTGGAAAGGAAACTAGGGACATGTATAAAGAGGTGCTCTAAATTACAACTGTGATAAGGGAGTGCTCTTATCTATAACGTAGCTTGATGATGTATTTATGGTTTTTATGTTCTTGTCATAATGCTAGGCATCATTTCATCCCTTAAATTATTTATAGTATTGTGTGTATTTGATCTTGCCACATTATGCTACTAATTTCCATTTAAGCACCAGTTTATTCTGTATTTGGAGAGTTCTTTCTGGGATTACTGAGTTCTGATCTATTTCATAGAATCTCAAGTTAAAAGGGAGGATCATAGAAGTCATCTCATCCAATCCTTTATATACAATATATATACACACACATATATACATGCATATATGTCCCCAATTACATATAAAAACAATTTTTAACGGTTTAAATTTTTTTTGAGTCCTCTCCCTTTTTCTCACTCTTCCCTGCTCCTTGAGAAGACTAAACAATTTAATGTAGATTATACCTGTGCAGGCACAACCAACATGTTTCCCTATTAGCCATGTTGCACAGGAAAATAAAGACTCTCCGAAAAAACCAACCCCAAGAAAAATAAAGTATTGCTTCTATCTGTATTCAGATTCCATCAGGTCTTTCTCAGGAAATGAATAGCATTTTTCATCATAAATCTTTCGGAATTGCCTTGGATCATTGTATTGCTGAGTATAGCTAAATCATTCATAGTTGATTATCATACTATAGGGCTCTTTGCATACTGTTTACCTACTTGTGGTCACTTCATTTTGCATGAGATACAAAGTCTTCCAGGGTTTTTTTGGAAAGCATTCTGCTCATCATTTCTTATACCTCAATAATGTTCCATCACAATCATATACCAGAGCTTGTTCATCCATTCCCCAGTTGATGGGTATCCCCTCAATTTCCAGTTCTATGCTAACACAGAAAGAGCTGCTGTAAATATTTCTGTAAATAATGATCTTTTCCTTTTTTCTTTGATTTCTTTTTCTTTTTTTTAAATTTTATTTTATTTGCAAAACATATGTATGGGTAATTCTTCAAAATTAACCCTTACATAGCTTTCTGTTACAAATTTTTCCCCCCCAACTCCCCACCCCTTCCCTAGATGGCAGGATATCCACTACATGTTAATTATGTTAAAATACTTGACAAATTGAATATATGTATACATATTTCCAAACTTATCATTGTTGTGCAAGAAAAATCGTATCTACACGAAAGACATATCAGATAAAGGAAAAGCAATGTAAGCAAATATCAATGAAGAGTATGAGAATGTTATGTTGTGGTCCACATTTCACATCCCTCTCTCTGGATGTATTTGGCTTTCTTCAGTAACAATTGGAAGTGGTTTGAAACTTTTCATTGTTGAACAGAGCCATGTCCATCAGAATTGATCGTCATATAGTCTTGTTGTTGCCGTGTATAGTGATCTCCTGGTTCTGCTTATTTCACTTAGCATCAGTTCATGCAAGTCTCTCCAGGCCTCTCTGAAATCGTCCTGCTGGTCGTTTCTTACAGAACAATAATATTCCATAACATTCATATATCATAATTTATTCAGCCATTCTCCAATTGATGGGCATCCATTCAGTTTCCAGTTTCTAGCCACTACAAAAAGGGCTGCCACAAACATTCTTGCACATGTGGGGGCCTTTCCTTCCTTTATGAGCCCAATTTTTCTTTGATTTCTTTGAGATACAGACAGTAAGTGGTAATGGTAAGTGTCAAAGGGTATGCACAATTTTATGGTTCTTTGGGCTTAGTGCTAATTTGTTCTCCAGAATGATTAGATCAGTTCATCTCAGTTTTTCCTCTTACCTCCAAAACACACACATACATCATTTTTCCTATTTGTTTTAGCCGATCTGATAGAGTTCTAATTTGCATTTCTCTATGAAATAGTAATTTAGAGCATTTTTTCATGTGACTAGAGGTATCTTTGGTTTCTGTTTCTGAAAACTGCCTGTTTATATCCTTTGACCATTTATCAATTGAAGACTGACTCATTCTTACCAACTCAGTTCTCTATATATTTGAGAAATGAGGCCTTTTTCAGAGAAACTTGCTATAAAATTCATTCCCTCCCCTAGTTTTCTGCTTTTCTAATCTTGGCTGCATTGGATTTGTTTGTGCAAAAAATTTTAATTTAATGTAATTGAAATTATTGAACTTATATCCCATAATTCTCTCTTATCTCTTGTTTCATCATAAAGTCTTCTCTTATCCACAGAACTGACAAAATATTCTATGATCCCCCAATTTGTTTACAATATCACTTAATACATCTAAAACGAGTACATATTTTGATATATAATATGAGATGTTGGTCTGTGGCTGGTCTTGCTAAATTGCTTTCCAGTTTTTCCAGCAATTTTGTCAGATTTTGAGTTCTTGCCCCCAAAGCTTGGCACTATGGTCATTTACTACTGTGTATTGTGTACCTAATCTAGTCCACTATTGAAAATACCTATAATTGGAAAAATAAAATACTAAATTAAAAAAAAAGTTTTGCATCAGTATTCATTAAGGAAATTGGTCTGTAGTTTTCTTTCTGTTTTTATCCTATCTAGTATGAATATTATTAGCACTATATTTGTGTTGTAAAAGGAATTTGGTAGGACTCCTTCTTTACATATTTTTCTAAATAGTATATATACTATTGGAACTAATAAATTGTTCTTCAACTGTTTGGTAAAATTCACTTATGAATCTTATCTGGTCATAAATATTTGTTAGGAAGCTTATCTATGGCTTGTTCAATTTCTTTTTTCTAAAACAGGGTTACTTAAGCATTCTATATCTTCCTAATCTGGGCAGTTTATATTTTTGTAAACATTTGTCCATTTCACTTAGATTCTTAGATTAGCATATAATTGAGCAAAATAAATCTTTTGTAATTGCTAATTTCCTTTTCATTGATGGTAAATTCACTTTTTTATTTTTGATACTGGTAATAGGACTTTCTGCTTTCTTTTTTTTTAGTCAAATTAACCAATAGTTTACCAGTTTTATTGTTTTGTGATTCCTCCCCCCTTAAACCAGCTCCTCTTTTTAAAAAATTAGTTCAATTTTTTAAAAATTTCAATTTTATTAATATCTTTTGATTTTCAGGATTTCCAATTTGGTGTTTAATTGGGAATTTTTACTTTGTTCTTTTTCTAGGTTTTAAATTGCATATCCAATTCATTGATCTGCTCTTTCTCTAATTTTATTGATTTAAACATTTAGAGATAACAAATTTCCCCTAAGTGATGCTTTGGCTGCATTCCTTAAATGTTGGTATATTATCTCATTATTGTTCTCTTTAATGAAGTTGATTGTTTCTATAATTTGTTTTTTGACCTGCTCATTCTTTAGAATTAAATTTAGTTTCCAATTAATATATAAAATTTATATTTATAAATATGTAAAATAATAAAACATTATATAGATTAATATATACACAGCCTTTTATTGAATATAACTTTTCCCCAAGATAATAATCAATTAAGTTCAGTTAAGGGCAAAAATGTACAATTGTTCTAAACATATTTCCATATTTCTCATACTGTGCAAGAAAAATCAGATCAAAAAGAAAAAAATTACAAGAAAGAATAAAATATAAGCAAGCAAACAACCACAAAAGGCAAAATACTATGCTTTGTTTCATATTCAGTCTCCATAGTTCTCTCTGTGAATGCAGATAACACTTTCCATCCCAAGTCTATTGGAATGGCCTTGAGGATTCTGGTTTTTAAATTGCTCTTTTATGGGTGAGTTCATTCCATTCACATTCTGCCCATTATTCCTAGTTCTTCTCTTTAGGGCTCAACAGAACAAGGGTAATCAGCTTCTAGATAATAATTGTATACAAACTTGAAGATAATTCAACTTTTCTCTTAAAAAGGAGGCTAACCTTCCTTAGTCCCTTCAACAGCTCCTCTTACAACCTAGTCAAATTCTTTTGCTAAGTATAGCACCCAGAAAAGACTATGATACTGATTGCCACCATAAGTACAGCAGAACTCTCACCTACCTTTGGATCAATGAAGCCTATGATTGGAGCTTTTTCTTGGCAGCCATATAATGCTTTTGACTTTGATTGAATTTGCAGGATACTAATATCTCTTAATTTTTTCGAAACTTACTATTCCCTCATGCCTCATTCTCATCTTGCATTGATGAAATTAATTTCTTTTATCCAAGTGTAGGATGTTATGTTTGTCATTATATTCAAATTCAATTCATCAGACATTTAATGCCTACTACATGTAAAACAAATATGAAATAATGCCTTTCTCAAGGAATGTGCATTCTAATAATGGGGGTGGGGAATAATACAGTACACAATGTATATATAGATATGGAAATGCGAAGTAATATCAGGAAGAAGGGAGCCCTAAAAACCAGAGAAGTGATGAAGAAAGACTTTCATATAGCAGAGCCTTACAGGAAATGAAGGATTCAAAAGGGGAGGTGAGGACAGAATATATTCCAAGAATTGGGGAAGAGAGGCAGCCTGTGCAAAGGCATAGAAAGAGAAGCAATGAAATGTCAGTATTGGAGAGTAGCTAAGTTTGGAATATAGAATGCATGAAAGCAAAGTAATAGGAAATAAGTCTGGAAAGATACACAGGGGTCAGATTGTAAAGGGCTTTTAAATGCTGGAATGGAAGTGGATATTTTATTCTAAAGGCAATTAGAGAGGTACTGAAGATTTTTGGAAAGGAGAATAAGATAAGTTATATTTGTGGTGTTGTAGCAATATAAATTTGGCTGTTGTATGAAATTGGATTGAAGAGGGATGTGTGGAGAAATGATAGGTTTGGGAACAAATATGAATTCTTATATGGCAGTGCAACAAGCAATGGATTTGGAACCAGAGAACCCATGTTCAAACCTTACTATAGTAAGTACATGTGTTATTGGGAATAGGTCATAATGATTCCCTATGCCTCACTTCTTCTTCTGTAAAGTGGTCTGTAAGGTCTAAAATTCTATGATCCTTTATTTTTAATTTGAGATGGTGACAGGACTAGGGCATCCAAGTCAAGGTATCTAGCAGATGTAGGACTGAAATTCATTGGAAAGATTAGGACTATCCAAATCAATAAATGCATGCATGTGCATATACATAGGTACATATTCACATGCATGTGTTTTTATACATATATAGGACCTGCATTGGAATTATTTGCATATTTGATTGATTGATTATGAGTTTATATGATATTTCTGAGGGAGAAAGTTCAGGGAGAAAAGAAGGATCAAGGCATTACCTCAAATAACACATTTAATGGACAGGACATGGATGATAATCCAGAGGGAGACAGAAAAAGGAGTGAGATGAGCAGTAAACCAGGGCAAAGGAGTGCTTAGATTCCAAAGTGAAAGAGTATCCAAAAGATAGGACTGTTCTTCAGTATCAGAAGCCAGTGAGGGGTCCAGAAAAATGAGGCCTGAAATTAGATTAAGATTTAGTGGTTTATATTAGATTTAGTGGTTCAGATTGTGAGGAGCAGGCAGATTTCAGAAAAACCTGGAAAGACTTACATGGACTGATACTGAATGAAGTGAGCCAGAACCAAGAGAATACTGTACACATTAACAAACACTGTGCAATGATCAACTATGAATAGCCTAGCTCTTTTCAAGCAATATAATGATCCAAAACAAATCCAAAGGAACCATGGTAGAAAATGCTATTCTCATCCAGAAAAAGAACTGATGGAGGTTGAATGTAGATTGAAGCATACTATTTTCACTTTTTTTTTTGTTTTGTTTTTTCCTTTGGTTTCTTCTTTTACAACATGATTAATATGTTTTACATGATTGTTATGTCTTATATATATATAGCCTAAATCAAATTGCTTACTATTTGATTTTGCAAGGAGAAAATTTGAAACTCAAAATTAAAAATGAATGTTAAAAAAAAGAGATTGTCAGTAGTCCTGAAGAGCAATTTCAGTCAAGTGGTAGGGTCTGAGAGATTGTTTCCTCTTTTTTTTTTTCTCATTTTCAAAGGAGAGAGAAGATACACATGTATGCACACACCCACATAAATATACACATATATCTGTATACATAAGTGGATATTTGTGTATGTATGAGTATATGTACTTATATACATATGTACATATACATAGAAAATATCCCTCTTCTATGTAGAGAGCCATCTCTTATTGCAAAGAATTTTAAAAGAAAAAAAATAGCAAGTAAAGATTGAGAGTCATCATGTGGAAAGGGCATACCTGTGCAACTTTAGACAAGATACTTCACTTCTCTGGGCCTCTATTGCCTCACCTATAGAGTTGAGAGTGGGATGGAGATTAGATGGCCTCTAAGGTTCTTTCCAGCTCTCTTCGGCTACTGAAACAACAAATCAGCCCAGTCTGACACCACACACAATGTTCCACATCCAGAGTGCTTTTCTGCAGAGAAAGGGCAGTACATTTTTCTCATTTCTTTATCAAGGCCTGGCTTAGACTTTACAATTACATAGTGTTTTTTTTGTTTTTTATTAGCAAATGCCCATCTGGGAATAGAGAGCTGATCTTGGAACCAGGAAGACCATTCTCACAGTGTTACCCCAGACAGGTCACTTAACCTCTCAGGATTCTAGGCCAGGGATTCTTAAACTTTTTTCCACTTGTGACTCTTTTCTACCTGAGAAAACACACATATATATACATACATACATATAGGGTATGAAAATATGCAAATTTATATGTATATGTATAATAGGTATACAAATCAAACATTTACTGGTAATAAAAAATTTCACGACCCCCACATTCAGTTATGAGACCCCATATGGGGTTGCAGTCACAATTTAAGAAGCTGGTCTCTATATTGGATTACTTGCTTCTAGGGGAGAGGAGGGAGAAAAATTTGGAACACAAAGTTTTGCAAGGGTGAATGTTTAAACTATCTTTGTATATATTTTGAAAGATAAAAAGCTAGGCTCTAGGTAACTCTGACTATGAAGTTGCAGAGGAGGAGCCAACCTGTATTGATGGAGGTCTAGTTCCTATTAATATCTCTATCATTTATCATTTACATTGTTGTTGTAGTTACATGTGTAGTTTTCCAGTGCTGCCTTGCTTGCCTTTGCATCAATTCAAATATGATTTCTTCATTATTTATTATTTCTTTCCATCATTTTCACATACTGATTTTTAGCCATTCCCAAGTGATGGGTATCTACTTTGCTTCCAGTTTTCTGCTGTTATAAAAAAATCTCAGTCTTTCAAAGATCATATTTAGGTTATAGATTTAGAGCTGGAAAGGACAAGTCAAGCTAGCACAGCCTTATTTTATAGATGAAGAATCTGAGAATCCGAAATTCTGACTTGTCCAATGTTACCCAGCATACAATCCCAGATCCTTTGGATCAGACTCAAATCCAGCACTTTTCAACTTTACCACATTTGACATCTGAGTGACAAATTGAGAATTGTGCCAAGGTGTGCTATTGATTCTGAGTGGAAAGTGTCTCTACTTGGTTTCCCCCTCTCACAATTCCATGCAATTAAATAAATCTTTACTAGTTGCCTACTGTGTGCAGAACATAGGATTTAGTACTGGTGGATAATATAAGATTGAATGATCCCTATCCTCAGCAGAGCTTAAAGTTTAGTGAGGGAACATGACATGAAAAGATAAATATAATGGAAAACAATACATGATGATATTAACAAGGGATAACAAAGTTTTAGATGAAGTCCTAAGAAAAATTGTTGCCAATGGGAGAATCAGAAAAAGCTTAATAGATGAAGTCACATTTAATTTGGGCTTTAAAGGAGTAGAAGCAAAGAGATGACATTTCAGTCATTTCCCCTCATACCTTTCCTAATAAGTCAAATCTGGAAGTGAACAGAATACTTCAAATGTGGCTTCAAAGCAAAGTAGAGCAAACTTTGTTATTCAATTGTCTGATTCTTTGTGACTCCATTTGGGGTTTTCTTGGCAAAGATACTGAAGTGGTTTGACATTTCCTAATCTACCTCATTCTGTTGTTCATCTTTTATTTTTATAAAAGACCAATGACATCATAAATGAGTGATGTCTCTACTTGTAAATTTGGCTTAAGTGGAGTTGTATAAAACGTCAGCCTCCCTCTCTTACAGAGTCATTGAAGAATAATGGTGAATAAGGCAGGGGCCCTGGACACAGTGCATGACCTTAGCATCTTGGATGTTTTACCCTGCTCTAAGTGTTCCTCAGTGTCTGCTTTAGTTGCTTTCATGGCCTTTGGGACACTGTTCTCATCCATCCGTTGTACTGGGAGAAGTCTATCTGCTCAAGTTAGGCATTCCCTTAACCCACCAAAGTCTTCCACCTGGTTTTTAGCCTAGCTGCTAGATAGTTTACTTTGTGGCCATTGCTCATGTTATATAGTCACAGATGAAGAAACTGAGACAGACAGGGTTAAGGGACTTGCCCAGGGTCACACAGTAATGAGTGTCTGATGTCATATTTGAACTTAGAAAGGCACACTTCTCACTGTAACCCAGGAGGACAACTTCGGTTGGTTACCAAAATTTATTGCCTAGATTTTCACAAGAAACATTGTTGAGCCACACCTCTCCCATCCTCTTATTTCCCAACTTCTTAAAACTGATTTACAACTTTATGTGGAGTCTTGTAACTGAATGTGGGGAATCACAAAATTTTGATTATCAGTAAATGTTTGATTTGTATACCTCTATACCTATATAGCAGGGGTCACGTCAAAATTTCTTGGTTGAAAAGGGGTTGTGAGTGGGAACAGTTTAAGAAGTCCTGCTCTATTTGAACCTTAACCTGCTCTTAATTTCTCTACTTCTTCAGTGTCCATATCTTTAACCTCAGAGTTGTCTTTAATTATGTACCCTCCCTCAGCCTCTTTACTTTGCCCAATTTCCCTTCTGTCTCTACTCCATTCTCACATTGGTTTAATTCAGGCCTTCAATGTTGCCTTCATGGAGTCTTCCTACCTGCACCCTCTGTCCCCTCCAATTCTTCATGCCACTGAGGAGATACTCCTTGGGGACAGCTGTAGTTATTAAGTGGTTCCTCCACTTAAAAACTTCACTTGGAAGCCATTATCAGTGATTTCTGAAAGACTGAAAAATGGGAGAGGTGCATTTCATGATTGAAGAAGAGGTGAGATAATGGAGTCTGTGAAACTTAGACTGAGTTGGCCCTTCAATTCTAGGCAGAATTCTTAAATGTCTTAAATATGATTGGGGAGATTTAGTGAATAATTAGAAAAGGAAACAGTGACCACAAGAGAACTAGCATGGAATTACATAGAACAGATCATGCCAGATTAATTTCATTTCCTCCTTTTGATAAAATTACTAGACTGGTAGCTCAGGAGAATACTGTTGATGTAATTGACTTAGATGTTAGCAAAGCTTCCAAGTCCTCTTTCTCCTTTCTCCTTAGCCTTGCAGCCACCATCCAGGGGAGCAGGGAGTCTACTATCAACAGCTGCTGCCATCTGAGTGGGCAAGCCAGTCTTAGCTGAAAGGGAGACATCCTGTGGGAAGTGGCCTGTGCCAAGTGGGTTAAGCCACTATTTGCCACATCCTCTTTGATTGTGGTGGAGACAGCCCAGAACTCAGAGTTCAGGAGCCCCACTCTTCTTCTTCCCCCACCAGACCTCAACCACCAGTCCCCTAGCCATTACAGAAGGGAGAAACCTTCATGGATATGTGCTGCAGTCTGTGCCCACTCACTATCAAAGCCCTTGGCATCATCAGGGGGTCTAACACCAGAAACACATAGAGCTTTATAAATGGAATTGATTTTAAGCAAGGGGCATTATCATTTACTTTGCTGCTGTACCCAAAAATTCACTAGCAGCTGATGCTTCTATGTGTTGTTTCTACTTTTTAGAGCTCGAACTCCTTGAGAATGAGAGTTGTGGGCATAGACGTCAATACTTTTAAATTTACTCAAAGTTGGAGAAGTGGCCAGACCCTAAGAGTAGTCACTAAGCTCTGATATCACAAAAAGTGATCTCCAGGGGAGTACTTTGGGGATCTGTTGTTGGCCCTTTGGTGTTTGGCATTTTTATCATGACTCAGCACTGATGACATACTTAATCCAATTTTCTGATGATATATAGCTGGGAGAGATAACTGACACATTGGCTGATTGATTCAGGATCCAGAAAGATCCTGATAGATTATAACAAGGTGTCAAATTTAATGTAATGCAGTAGGAATAAATAGAAAGTCCTATGTTTGGATTAAAAAAAAACAAAACATAAGTACAGGATGCAACCAAGGGGCATTTTAGTGGTTAACAAACTATGTCAGACATGTGGCAGCCAAAAAAAAAAATTAATGAGATTTTTGGTTTCATTAAGAAAGGAACAAGCTAGTAATAGTCCCAGTGTTTATTCATTTTTCAGTTGTGTTCAATCTTTATGACATCATTTGGGGTTTTCTTAGCAAAGGTACTGGAGTGATTTGCCATTTCCTTGTCCAGATAAGGAAACTGAGGCTTTTCCACACTCATACAGCTAGTATCTGAAGCCAGACTTGAAGGCCCAGCATTCTATCCATTGTATTACCTCGATGCCCTAATTCCACTATGCTCTCAGACCATATCTGGAATGTTATCTGCAGTTCTAGGAACTATGTTTGGGAAAGATATTATTGGAGAACATTCAGAGATGGGTGCTTAGGATGATAAAGTAGTGATGCAAGTTTTTCCTATATGAGAATCAGCTGAGGGAACTGTAGAGGTTTAGTTCAGAGAAGACCTGGGGACACATGCTAGCTGTATTCCATATGTCTCATATTTAAAGTCTGTTGCCTGGAAAAAGTCTAATGACTTATTAGATTAGTGCCTGCCAGGAGGTAGAACTAAGATAAGGGAAAGTAGCAAAGACAATTTTAGGTTTGATGTAAGGAAAACTTCCTAACAATTAGAGCTATCCACAGGCAGAATGGGCAGGAATTAGGTAATCAACACACAATTATTAAGTATTTACTCTGTGCTTGAAACTGCTAAGCTTTGGGTATCTAAAGAAGACTAAAGCACAAAACCCCTCCTCTTAGAAGCGTACATACTAAAGGAGCAATGGGAAATAGGTACATACAAGATGTAACAGAGTAGAGGGACATGACCGAGGCTGGGGAGGAGTAGGAAGGCTCCTTTAAAAAGTGGCACCTAAGCCACTGAGAGAGGTGGTGAGCGGGGTGGCTGTGGGAGTGGAGAGAGGGGGAGATAGAAAGGTAAAAACAAGATTTGTCAATGAATTGGATATGAGAGAGGAATGTAAGAGTGAGGAGTCAAGGTCGTAAAGCTGGGAGAGATTGGGAGGATGAGCTATAGTCTCAGCATTATAGGGAGAGTTCGGTGTTTGGGGAAAGAATGTTGGGGATATGCTGAATTTGAAATATCTGTGGACATAGTTCCCATGCCCAATAGGCAGTTGGAGATTTGGAATTAAAATTCAGAAGGGGAGAGGACCCTTTTGTTGTTGTTCAGTCATTTCAATTGTATCTAACTCTTTGTGACCCCCTTTGGGAGTTTCTTGGCAAAGATAATTGCAATAGTTTGCTATTTCCTTCCTCAGAAAGCCTAACACAGAAAGCATAACAAGGAGAAAGATCCAGCAAAGAATACGGAGAAGGGAGTGGTTAGACAATTGGGAGGAGAACTGAGAGAGCAGTGCTATTCAAACCCAGGAAAGAGAGAGTATCCAAAAAGAAAGAGGAATAAGCACAGATCACTTTTTAACAGAGGTATTGGCTGAACAAGTCTGGTATGTGGTAGAAGTGATTTTTGGTGAGCTGTAGGTTGGACAAGAAGAGTTCACTGAGGTCTCTTCCAGTTCTGAAATTTTGCAAACTTCTTTTCATCCTCTAAAATCTAACTCAATGATTCTCATTGAAGATGTAAGAAAGAAGAATGTGTGGGAGAATGGGAAAGAGAGAGATAGAATGGAAAAAAAAATTTCTCACATAAAAGAGGTATGCAAGGAAGAGTTTTTACAGAGGACAATAGTCAAAGCTTAAACCTCACATTGGAATTGGTTTAAAGAGGGAATAATATACATACTCTGTTGTATATAGCTTATATGTAATTTATCCAGTAGGGAAATAAGGTGATAAGGAAAGGTGGGTTAAAGGAGGCAGTGGTTAGAAGTTGAAATACAAAGTAATCATAATTTTGAATGTAAATGGAATGAGTTCACCCGTGAAAAGGAATTGGGTAACTAAATTAGAAACCAGAATCCAACAATATATTATTCACAAGAGGCACACTTGTAACACACTTAAAGGGCTAGAACTTAAAATAAGATAGATATACTCCTCCCTCCTACCCCCCCCCAAAAAAAAACAAGGGTAGCAATCATGATCTCAGCAAAACAAAAGCAAAAATGGACTTAATTAGGAGAGATAATCAGGGAAACTACATTTTGTTAAAAAACTATGAAGTAATATCAAAAAAATTTTACAAGTTTCTATGATAAAAGCCTTATTTCTGTCATCCACACTGCGTGTACAACTGAGATTTATAAATTAAAAATAGAAGCTATTTCCAGCTGATAATAAAAAAAAATGAGTAGGCAGTTTTCAGAAGAGGAAATCCAAGCTATCTATAGTTTTGTGAAAAAAATTATCTAAATCATTATTTTATTTTTTAGTATTTTTTTCCAATTACAAGTAAAAACAATTTTCAACATTATTAATATTTTTAGTTCTTTCTATTCTTTTTATTCTTTCCCTCCTATCTGTCCCCCCTTCTTGAGAAGGCAAGCAATTTGATATAGTTATACAAGTGTAGTCATATAAAACATTTCTATATTAGCTGTGTTGCACAAGGAAATATAGACCAAAAAAACAAGAAAAAGTTAATTTTTTTTTTATTTGAATCAGATTTCATCAATTTTTTTTTTTCTGGAGATAGATAGCATTTTTCATCACAAGTCTTTCAGGATTATCTTGGATAATTACATTGCTGAGAATAGCTTAGTCATTCACAGTTGATTGATCATATAATATTAATGTTATTGTGTATACTGTTTTCCTGGATCTGCTCACCACACTTTGTATCAAGTTCAGATAAGTCTTTCTAGGTTTTTCTGAAAGCATTTTGCTCATTTCTTCTAGCATAATAGTATTCCATTGCAATCATATTCTTCAGCTTGTTCAGCCATTTTCCTATTGATGGAGGATGATCTACTAAATTTTCATTTCTTTACTATGACAAAAAGAAATGCTATACTTCTGTACATAAAGATCCTTTTCCTTTTTTTTTTTTTTGTTGTTGTTGTTGTTTTTAAAATCTCTTGGGTACAGATCTAGTAGTGGTATTGTTGGGTGAAATGATATGTTTTATAGCCTCTTCAGATGTTGCTTCAAAATGCTCTCTAGAATGATAAGTGTGGAAATATGTATACATATATTCGATTTGTCAAGTATTTTAACATAATTAACATGTAGTGGATATCCTGCCATCTAGGGGAGAGGTGGGGAGTAGGGGGGAAAAATTTGTAACAGAAAGCTTTGTAAGGGTTAATGTTGAAGAATTACCCATACATATGTTTTGCAAATAAAAAGTTTTAATAAAAAAATAAAAAATAAAATAAAATCTTAAAGCACTTTTGAAAAAAAAAGTTTTGCAAAGGTCAATGTAGAAGGGGCAGCTAGGTGGCGCAGTGGATAGAGCACCAGCCCTAAAGTCAGGAGGACCTGAGTTCAAATCTGGTCTCAGACACGTAACAGCTGTGTGACCCTGGGCAAGTCACTTAACCCCAATTGCCTTAGAAAAAAAAAAAAAAAAAAAAAAAAGGTCAATGTAGAAAAATCACTCACATGTTCTGTAAATAAAAAAGCTTTTAATAATAATAAAAAATAGAATAATAAAATGCTCTCTAGAATGGTTGGACTCATTCACAACTCTACCAGTAGTACATTGGTGTTCCAGTTTTCCTACACCCCACCCAGCATTTGTCATTTTTCTTTTCTGTCATATTTCTGTCATATCCTGTATAATTCTAATTGTAGCTCCAGTATATTTGAATTCTTTTTATTTCTTGCAAAATTTTCTCTTTGATCTGGGGGTCCCAAAATTTGTCAATAATATCCTTATGTGTTTTCTACAAAGGATCTCTTTGAGGTGGTAATCAGTGGGAATTGTCTATTTCTGCTTTCCTCTTTCCCTGGTTTCATTACTCCAGGACAATTTTCTTTGATTATTTCTTGCATTATTGTGTCAAGGTCCTTTTTTTGGTCACAGCTTTTAGGTAGTACAGAGTGATGTGTGAACTGCTATCTCAGAGTTGTTTTGATTTGTATGTCTGCAGTCAGTGGTGATTCAGAGCATTTTAAAAAATATTACTATAGATTGCTTTGATTTCTTCTTTTGAAAGTTAACTTTTTATTTCCTTTGACCATTTATCAATTGGAGAATTATATTTTTATAAATTTGACTAAATTCTATTTTTGAGAAATGAGGCCTTTATCAGAGAAGAATACTGTAAATTTTTTTTGCAATTATGATTAGCTATGCATTTCCCTCCTATTTTCCCCATATATCTTTCTTCCCTTCTCCTTTCATCTTGTCTCTCCTCAAAAATGTTTTGCTTCTGATTATAGCCTCCCCCAGTCTGCCCTCTCTTCTATCCTCCCTCCCCTTATCTCCTTCCCCTCTTACTTCCTCGTAGAGAGAGACAAATTTCTATACCCAACTGAATATGCATGTTATTCCCTCATCTAAGCTAATTCTAATGAGAACATTGTCCATCCTCCATCTTTCCCTCCACTGTGAAAGTTCTTTTGTACACCTTTTATTTGAGATAATTTATCCCATCCTATCTCTCCCCCTCTTTTCTCAGTGCGTCCCTCTTTTATACCTCTTAATTTTAATTTTATTTTTTTAGATATCCTCAATCATAGTCAGCTTATACAGATGCCCTTTGTGTAGGTATAGTCCTTCTAATTGCCCTAATAATGATAAAGTTCTTAGGAGTTACAAGTATCTTCTTGAATACCTTATAATTTCTCTTTCCTGTTTACCTTTTTATGCTTCTTTTGAGTCTTATATTTGAAAAAAAATCATATTTTCTATTTCTGGTCTTTTTATAAAAAATGTTTGAAAACCCTCTATTTCATTAAATATTCATTTTTCCCTCTGAAAAATTAATTATACTCAGTTTTGCACAGTAGGTGATTCTTGGTTGTAATCCTAGCTCTTTTCCCCCTGGAGTATCATTTCCAAGACCTCTCCTCCTTCAATGTATATGCTGCTAAATCTTGTGTTATCCTGACTCTGTCTCCACAATATTTGAATTTTTGTTTGCTTTTCTGGGGCTTGCAATATCTTCTCTGATCTAGGTGCTCTAGAATTTGGCTGTAATATTTCTGGGAGTTTTATTTTGGAATCACTTTTGGTGGTGTTTGATGGATTCTTTTTCAACTTATATTTTAAGCCTTTGGTCCTAAGATATCAGGGCAGATTTTCTTGATAGTTTCTTGAATTATGATATCCATGCTCATTTTTTGATCATGGCTTTTAGATAGTACAGTAGTTCTTAGATTTATATCTCTTGGGTCTGTTTTAAAATATCTCTTTGTTTTTCCAATTATACATTTCATATTTTCTTCCATTTTTTCATTCTTTTAATTTTATTTTTTCTTGATGTCTCATGAAATCATTAGTTTCTACTTGCCCACTTCTGATTTGAAGGAATCTCTTCAGTGAATTTTTGTACCCACCTCCTTTTCCATTTGGTCAATCCTACTTTTTAAGGAGTTCTTAAGTGTTTCTGTTCCTCTTTTTAAAATATGGCCAATTCTTTTTTTTTAGGAAGTTTTCTTTAGTGAATTTTTGTGCCGCCTTTATCAAGCTGTTGACTCTTCTTTTTCATTATTTTTAACAATCCCATTTCTTTTCCTAATTTTTCCTCTACTTGTCTTCATTTATTTTTGAAATCCTTTTTGAGCTCTTCTAGGACTTCTTTTGGGGCCTGAGGCCAATTCACATTTTTCTTTGAAGCTTTGCTTATAGCTGCTTTCTTGGTCTTCTGAGTTTGTGTTTTGCTATTACTATAGAAACATTCTATGATCAGGTTCCTTTTGCTTGCTAATTTATTAGACTATTCCTGACTTTTAACTTTATTAAGGTTCAGTTTTGCTGCCAGAGTGGAGGGGGGACTGTCTGAAGCTTCAGATTTTTTTTGTTCCTGTTGTTTTCACATAATGTTCTGGAGGTATATATGTTTTCAGTTCTTCCAAGATAATAGGGTCTAAGGAAAGGTGCGGTCATTACTCTCCTAACCTGTGCCTCTGGTCTTTCAAAGATCACAAACTCTTTTCTGTTCTGGAACTACATGGTGTCTGTTCCCCTGTGACCACCTGCTCAAGTGTATTAGTGTTCCTCCTCACACTGGAACTGTGACCCAGAACTGTTACCCACATTTACATATGGTCAATACAACTGCACACAGTACTAGCCAAAGGGTCCCCTGTAATTGCCTGCTGACCAATTGTCTGATCTTTTTACCATCTGTGGGCTGAAAGCTCCAGAAGCTGTTTCCAATTCAGTTGTTTCTAAGGCCTGCTGCTGGGCTACCCAGCCTATGTTAGATTGAACTGCCTAGTTGTCTTGGGCTGGAATTTTTTTACTCTTAAACATAATGGCATGCATTTTCATGCATAAAACATAAATAATTTGTTCCTGTTGAGTTCCTTGACTTTAATCTTTGAGATTGGTTCTTATATGTTAAATTTTCTATTAAGTTCTGGTTTGAGACAAAAATTGATTTGAAAATCTGCACATTTATTGAATGTCCATTTTTTATTCAATATTATAGATAATTTTGCTGGAAATAATATTTTTGGCTACAGTCCAGTTCTTTTGATTGCTGGTATATATTATTCTAGAACCTGTAGTCTTTTACTGTGACTATTACTAAGTCCTGTATAATTCTAATTGTAACTCCAGTATATTTGAATTCTTTTTATTTCTTGCAAAATTTTCTCTTTGATCTGGGGGTCTCAAAATTTGTCAATAATATCCTTATGTGTTTTCTACAAAGGATCTCTTTGAGGTGGTAATCAGTGGGAATTGTCTATTTCTGCTTTCCTCTTTCCCTGGTTTCATTACTCCAGGACAATTTTCTTTGATTATTTCTTGCATTATTGTGTCAAGGTCCTTTTTTTGGTCACAGCTTTTAGGTAGTACAGTTATTCTTTCTTTTTTTCCTTCTTGATTTGTTCTCTACATCCACATCTTTTATTTTTCTTAGATGTTTCACATTCTGTTATATTTTTTCATTCTTTATATTGTGTTTTGTTAGTTCTTAGTCTATTGAGCTTCACTGGTTTCCCTTTGCTCAATTATAATTTCCAAATAATTAATCTTCTTCTTTAACACTGTCTTTTTCTAATTGGTTAACTTTTTTTTTCATAAGCTTCTTGTTTTTCTTGGATTGGTCTTTTAGTTTTTCCTCCATCTCTCTCACTTGTTTTTGTAGTATTTTTTAGTTCTATAAATTCTTTCTGAGCAGGGAGCGATTTGACATTAATCTTTGGGGTAAAAGTGGTTTTGTTGTTGTTGTTGTTGGGTTTTTTTTTAACTTCACAGTCTTATTCTGAAGATGAACCCTGGTTCCTTATTTCCATAGTCAATTTCAATGATTGGATTGTTTCTTCTTTGTTCTTTTTTTCCTTTTTAGTAAGAATGATTAGTGTTAAGCATCTCTAAACCTAGGTTTCAAGGGATGGTACCTCTAGCTTCACTTTAGCTCTCTCTTCTGACCTGGAACCCCAAACTAAGAGCTCTCCTCTCCTGTAAGTGCTCCCAGCCAGCAGTGTCCCTGCCCCAGTGCTTTTGCACTGGCTCCTTTTCTCCCAACACAGCTGGACCTGGCATTTCTAATCAGCCAAGGTTCCCTCCGTCTTCCCAACTCAGACCCCTAGCAGTCAGGGAAATGAGGGTTCCTGGGGTGTCCTGGCTGAAGCTTCAAACAAACCTAGCCCCATGAGGTGGGCTGAAGGTTTTTGCACTTCACACTGGTTCATCTCCATCCTGGGGTGGGTCTTCTGGTCTTCTTGGGTTGTTCAGGAGGACCCCTGTTCTATCCCGTCTTCCTTGTTTTTTGCCAGTCTCTGTTCACTCTTGAGGCGCAAATTTGACCTGTTTGTAGGGGAAATCTGGAGAGCTCTTGAGGCAACCCTTTTTAATGATGGTAAAGAATTGCAAATTGAGGGGACACTCATCAATGAAGTAATAAACAAGTTGTGGCGTATGATAAAAAATGATGAGGGAGATGGTTTCAGAAGAAACCTAATATGAACTGATGCAAAGTGAAGTGAGAAGAACTGGGAGATCATTGTGTGCAGTGATGTTTTATTTTTTTTAATGTTTTAATGATGATCAACTATGAAAGATGTGGCTATTGAAAAATCAAAACAGAAAAAAAACCCACAAGAAAAAAGAACGAGCTAACAAATAACAAAAGATGAAAACACTATGCTTCAATCCACATTTAGTCTCCATAGTTCTCTCTTTCTGGATGCAGATAGCATTTTCCATTCCAGGTCTATTGGAATTGCCTTGAATCATCACATTGGTGAAAAGAGCCAAGTCCATCACAGTTGATTTCTGATGAACTTTTAATATGTATTTTTAAAAGAAATTGGTCTCAAGCTTTCTACTACATTATAAGTTTTTTGAGGGTTGGGACTGTGTCTTACCCAACGTATTTTCCTCAACACCAAGCCAGTGTTTTATACACAGCAGGAACTTTATATATATTTATTGATTGCCTTAATCAGGCACCCTGTCCTTACTGTTGCATTTTGCAACAGTATTATTATTACTCAGAACTCATTTGACTGACGCCTTCTCTGGTTACTTTGTCCCCCTCTCTTTTTCAGGCAATGTGATTTTTGCCTTCTCCAAGAAGAGAGCTGCAGCAGAGGGCTTCCACTCTTCTTCCTATCAATGCAAAGATCACAAGATGGCCTTTTCTGCTTCCAAGCAGGGCTAAGTTTTGAGGAATGTGGTCCTCATCTGAACCCAGATCTTAAGACTGTACTTGAAACAGTTTCTGTTACCTCCTTAGATACTAGATTAATCCAGCACCCAGAATGCTAATGTCCTGTTTGTTCTAAAATTGCCCAATGCAAACTGACAGGTGTTCTTTTCTTATTCCTGACCCCCATTTAATTTATCAATCAGGGCATCACTGGATACGTCTCTATAGTCTAATTCTTTGCCACCACAAAAAGCACTGCCATAAATGTTTTTGTAAAATAGATCATTTTCCTAATAAGAAAATATGTTTAGAAGAATTGCATATGTTTAATCTATGTTGGATTGCTTGCTATCTATAGGAGGGAATGGTGGAGGAAGGGAGGGAGAAAAACTTGGAGCACAGGGTTTTGCAAAGATGAATATTGGGAACTATCTTTGCATGTATTAGGAAAAGTAAAATTATAAAAAAATAAGTGCTTAATCTAAAAAAAAAAAAAACCCAACCCAAATAGGTCCTATTCTTTTTTTTTCTTTGATCTCTTTGGGATACATAAGCCTAATAGTAATGTATTGCTGGGTCAAAGATTTTACAGCCATTTTGGCACTATTCCAAATCGTTCTCCAGAATAGTTGGACCAGTTCACTGTCCCAATTTTTACACATCCTCTCCAGCATTTCTCATTTCCCTTATCTGTCATAGATGTGAGGTGACGTATTTTAATTTATATTTCTCTAATTTAGTGATTTAGAGCATCTTTATGTGAATGTTGATAGCTTTGATTTCTTCCTCTGAAAATCGCCTGCTTGAAATGACTCTTTATAAAAGTACCAGCTAACTGCTTTTGCTAAATCCAATACCTTTTCCTCCACTTGCATCCCCATTAGCATTTACCTCTGCTAATTACCTCCTCTTTCCTCCTCCCTGAGTTTTTGTGCCACTGCTCTCTTCTGATACTTCCTACCTGTTTGACTAATCCTCTTCATTCAGCTTTGCAGGATACTCATCCATGTCCTATTCTTCATGTGCAAGATATGTTTGGTTTTGTTTTTTGTTTTTTTTTTTTGTCTCTCCTATATAATTTTCCAGGTCCTTAGGCCTGGAATGCTGTCTTTTCTTACCTCTGCATCTTGGAGCATCTGACTCCCTTTTAGGTCCAGCTTACAGGCAATATCCTTTGAGATCTTTTCTCATACCCCTATCCTCCAAATACTTTGGATTTATTTTGCATGTATCTCATTTTTACTTATATGTGCATATTGTTTCCTTCCTCCCCTTTTAAATAAAACATAAGATTCTTAAGGGCAGGACTATCTTCATTTTGATTTTGCCTTTAGTGCCTATCCTTGGGACATAGGAGGCACTTAATACTTTTTGAATGCTTTATTACTCTCTCGCTGTTTATCTTGGGTATCAATTATTAATATCAAGTATCTATTAGCTATTTGTATTTTCTACAAACATTATTCTTTTTGCAGATAAAATAAAAGCAAAATAAATTTTGTAAAGTACTATCATGTTATCATTTCCCTCTCCAATCTAAGTTTTCCTTTCAGCCTTCTCTTTCCCGTTACAACAAAAAAGGAGTTCATTTATCTGAATCTGTTTCTTTATTTATAAAATGAAAATAATAATACCTTGCACAATTCTTAGGGTGGTCATAGGATCAAATGGTTTTAAAATTGTATTTTTTCTATGGTAAATGAGATCACATATCTTCTTTTTCAGTGATATATAAATATTAGGTATTTTTTTGAAAGGAAGGAAACATTTGTAAACATTTATTGTGTGTCAGATTCTGTGCTAAGTGCTCTGTGAATATTATTTGATTTGGTTTGCTTTTGCACTTGAGAAAACTGAAGCAGCCAGAGGCTAACTAACTTGTCCAGAATTACACTGCTTGTAAGTATCTGAGATTGGTTTTAAACTTAGGTCTTTCTGTCTCCATGCTTGCCACTCTTTCCACTGTAGCTGCCAGTGTGGATTGATTGCATTAATTAATTTTCAATGCAAAGGCTTGTAAAAGAATTAATAGTAAATGAAAAATATAGAATAATCCTAATTATTTCTGAGCAAATTTATGAAATTTTAATACAAGACATAATTCAGTATATGATTTTCTGCTTTGCACTCAACTTTTCAAGGTTTCATCATCTGAATATAAAGAAGTTAAGCTTTGATGATACCCAGTGCCAGTTGTCCCTTCTGCAAAAAAACAAACAAAAGAACAAAAAAACCACTATGTAGCATTAGATTTAGGAAGAAGTGAGTAGATAATAATAGCTAAGATTTCTAGAGAACCTTGAGTTTTGCAAAGTATTTTACATATATTGTCCCATTTGATCTTGGGAGATGAGTGCTGTTATCTTCATTTTACAGAAGAGGAAATTGAGTCTAGGACAGGTAAAGTGTTATCTTGGACAGGTCTTCCTGATGTCACATTCAGGCCCCAATCTCCATGTACCACCTGGCTGTCAGCTGGTGAATTGTGATAATAATTTCTTCTGGTGGAATCATGCTTATCCTTATTGTGGTGTGGAATATTAGAAAGAAGCAGAAAACTATTCTAGATATGATCA
Organism: Myrmecobius fasciatus; assembly: GCA_023553655.1. Taxonomy (NCBI): domain Eukaryota; kingdom Metazoa; phylum Chordata; class Mammalia; order Dasyuromorphia; family Myrmecobiidae; genus Myrmecobius; species Myrmecobius fasciatus. The sequence continues at coordinate 156,774 of JAJPUD010003609.1, forward strand.
GAACACAGCTGCGGCGGTATAATCAGGTTTGGGCACTGCATTTTAGCAAGTCATTGATAAAGTTGGAAGATTCTAGAGAAGACTCACCAGGGCAGTATGTAAGGCCATTGTCCTCTGAGAAGTGGTTAGAGGAATCAGGGATGTGTAGCCTGGAGAAGAGAATGCTCTGTGGGTGGGAGGGGAAGGAACATACTAGCTGTCTTCAAGGATTTGAAAAGCTGTCATGTTATTGTGGACATTTTAGACTTATCAGTGAAAGGAAAACCTTTTTAATAATTAGAACTATCCCAAGGTAGAATGCCTTTGAAGGTAGTGGGTTTTTTTTTTTTTTCTCTCAGAATCTGTTAGGTTTGAATCATTGTTTAGCAGTTATGATATTGTAGAGATTCCTTTTCAGATATGGGATGGACCTTTCAGGTCCCTTTGAACTCTTAAAATTCTGATTCTGTCTTCAGAGACTGAACATTAATTAGCATCATTCTCTACATTACACTCCTATTTGAAGTTGTCGACATTGACAAAGAGCATTAGAGTGGAGAAAGATCTCAATTTTTACAGAATTTTTAATACAGTATTTTCATTGAGTGGGCCTGTGGAAGATCCCTTTTCTCAATCTAAATTTGGGACCTTAAAAGGACTGAGTGGTTCTATGAATAATATTTTAATGTTGTGTAAAATCCATTGTGGATTGCTACTGCTCCTTTTTCCAGGTAGCCCTCCACAAAGTCTTTCTGTCACAGAGCTGATGGAGACAGTTAATGGAGTTTCCAAGATGAGCATTGCACATGAAATTGTGGTGAACCAGGATTTCCATATGGAAGAGATGGCCTTATCTCCAGATAGGTAGATGCTTCTCAAAGTTCATTCATTTCTCTCCCTGGCACAGATACATCTAGAGAACAGGCTTTGACTAAATTCAAAGTTTCTTTCATGAAAGTTTTAAGTTTTATTCAAACAAGAAAAGATATCTTTAGTGCTTATGTGTAATTATTGGTATTGAAGTATTGAAGAAATATTAACCAAGATCAAATTGATGTTATTATTGTGGGAGTTTGCATTTTGGAATTTCAGTTACTGGTTAATAGAATATGTAGGTTTCAGATCTTCTCAGACAGACCCTGAGGAAGTAGCCCCTAGCAGTTTCACATTTTCTTTTTTAATTGACTATAGATCAAACAGGCACCTATGGAAAAATTATTTTTTCAACAGTGGTGTTACCAACTCTAATGTTCTAAGAAACATTCTGTTTCATAAATTACCCTAAATGATGATCTTGTAAATCAGAATTTTGATAATAAATAATGACTGTACACTTCCAGAAGGGGGAGGGGAGCTTCTTAGTTAACTCTCCAATGCAAATAAAAATCAAAGAGCATTGACTTTTGACACACCACTGTCAGATTTTTTTAAAAGTATTTTTCATTTTTCCCATTTGATATAGAAATATTAGCAAATTTGTAGTTCTCTTCATTTTGCCTGCCTTTTGGCCCTTTTTAGGTCTTTGCAAGAAAGTGAATGATTGAATTACCCAGATTAGACTTAATGTAGGTCACATTGGACATGTGTGAGAGGAGTGTGCCAAACTCGATTCCCCTGGAGCACTAAGTAAGGCTTTATTGAAATTTCCAGTCTGGCACCTGCAGCTCTCTGTACCCTCAGCCTCCCCACCTTCACTGTCTCAAGAGTTCCAAGTCAGCCCTAGAACCGGGCAGCTGCCGCTCACAGTCAGCCAAGAGCCAAACTGAGGGCATGAGCAGCCAGAAGAAAGGGGGCAGCTCTTACTTGAAATCCCTAGGGAGTTATGTTTGAGGATTGTGGGGAAGTTGCAGGGGCTAGAGGTAAGTCAGAACAAAACAGTGACACCAAGTTTTCTTTTGTTTACCCCTCAACCAGAGTGTGTTAATAATGTAAAGCTTGCGTAAGAAAAAAGTTTAAAATTGCCAATTCATCGCAGCCTCAAGATTGGATGATTTTGATGATAGTTTTGGTTTTCTAAAAAAGAGAACAAACAAAATCCAATTCAAAAAAGAACCGTTTCAGTTGTCTTCACTTGAAACATGTGCATCCTTTTGAGGGTGTTCATAAGAATCATGGTTGTGCCCTTTCTCTCTGAGGGACTTTCCTTTACAGGTCGGCCATTCTTGAAGGGCTGTCTTGAGTGTAAATCTAATTTGTGGAGCTTGGGCCCATGCCTATTCCCAGATCTAAATATAATGGCAAATACAGACCCTGTCTTTTTCTTATTCGTTTTATTCCCCTAAACAAAGATGTGGACATCATAGCCCTTTAGAGCCACTGTATAAGTCCGGACAGAGAGCTACTCCTTGAGGGCAGAGGCTATTTTGTGTTTTATTTTTGGTCTTACACCAGGGGCTGGCACCTTTTATGGCTGTGATTCAGTCATGTCTAACTCTCAATGACCCTGTGGACCATACAGTCCCTGGGGTTTTCTTGGCAAAGACACTGAAGTGGCGCACCATTGAATTAGGCAAACAAAGTTTAAGTGACAGTCACCAAGCCAGTAAAAGTATTGGAGATTGGCTTTGACTTTAGATCATCCTGACTCGAGGAGCAACACTCTACCTACCCACTGATCCATCCAACTGCCTCAGACTATGCGCATGACACATAGTCGTGCTTAATAAGTTCTTGCCTACTGAATGATGAAAACGTCTGAATTATTCATTTATTCTCTTCTAGTCTGGAAAGTAAGATTAAGGAGACAATGCACAATGCTTTCTGGGACCATCTTCGAGAGCAGCTGTCAGCTGTTCCTCCGGACTATACTTATGCTCTACAGCTTCTAAAAGAAATCAAAGAGGTGAGTCCCTCTAAGGACCGTGCTGGGTCGTTGTCTGCATTGGCTCAAATATTTGGGGATGGAGTCTCTAGTTCAGCGGAATCTCAGTTGATATTTATGCAACCAGTATGTTTTCTGTTCAAAACTGAACAAATATTTATTGATGGCCTATAAAGTGCAAGGGATTGCCCTAGGTTCTTTGGATGCAAACAAGATGAGACCTTGACTTCACAATTTCGTAATTAATATAAGACAAGTGTGCCGTGATCCACAGCACAACTAAAATTCCAAAAGAGATTTCCAGCAAACATGCCAGGGATTTCAGAGGTGGCAGAAAAAGCCAATTAGGTAGAAGAATCAGGAAAGGCCTTTGAGAAAGAAGTGATATTTAATTACCTGCAGAGTGGTCTCATCAGATTGATAGAGAGGACCTATATAGTTACAGGAGATTTGATATCTAATGGTGTAACTAAAAGAACACTGGCCTAGCCACAAGACTATATGATGATCAGTTCTGATGGACATGGTTCTCTTTAACAATGAGAGGTTTCAAACCAGTTCCAATTGTTCAGTGATGAAGAAAGCCATATATACTCAGGGAGAGGCCTGTGGGATCTGAGTGTAGACCGCAACATAGCATTTTCATGCTCTCTATTGATGTTTGCTTGCATCGTTTCCCTTCTCAGATTTTTTTTCTTATAGATCCAATTTTTCTTGTAGATCTAGATAACTGTATAAATATGTATACACATATTCAATTTGACAAGTATTTAACATAATTAACATGTATTAGATTTCCTGCCATCTAGGGAAGGGGTTGGAGGGAAAAATTTGTAACAGAAAGCTTTGCAAGGGTCAATGATGAAAAATTACCCATGCATATGTTTTGCAAATAAAAAGCTTTAAAAAAAATTAAAAAAAAAAGAACACCGGCCTAGGGTCAGGAGCCTGCGAATTCAGTCATTCTTTTGGCACCAAGTAGCTATGTAACCTTGGACAAAGTACTTCACTTGTCAGTAGAATTTAAATACAAATCTGAGGGTAGTATATTGTGAGTGATGGGAACAGTATCTTCAAAGACATAAAGGTGGGAAGGATGTTATGTCTGGGTAAGGGGAGAATAATTCAGTCTGTTGAGGCCAGATTGCCGAAGGCCTTTGAAAGCCATTTTGAAAAATTGGGACTCTGAGCAATGATTTCTGAGAGGACAAGCTTAGGGTTTTCTTTAGTCCATATCTGAAACAGATGCTTCTAGGCAAATCCTCTTAATTTTTCTATTTCCTAGGAAGGAATAGAGTATTTGCTAGAACAATGTATATTTTTTATTTATATATCAGTTTACGTTCATTTTATTATAATGAAAAGTGTTTAGTTCAGTAGAATATTTCAAGTAAATAACCAAGCATCCTCATTCACCTATTTGAGTATTATTCCTGTCAGTTGGCATCTCAAAAAAAAATCCTCTTTAATATGGACTACACATCATGGGGCATGTTCTGAATTTGCCATACCCCTCTCCCATAGCCTGTGTAGGAGACAGTGAGTAACCATTGCCATAGCAGGAAGAGGCACCTTCCAGGTCTCTTGGCTATATAACGCCCCCACACCCCACCTTGGCAGAAGGTCTTTCCTGCTCTACCTAGCTTCTAGTAGTGTTCCTTTCTGAAATTCTATTAGATTAGATTCTTCTATTTTCTATGTATCTTGTATGTACATAGCTCTTTACATAGAGCATCACTAGAAAGAAAGTTACAAGGCTGTTTTTTTTTAATCTTTCTTTGTATCTACAGCACCTGGCTTATACTGTTTGTTAAATGCTTGCTGACTACTGACAGGAGCTTCTATTAGGCCTTAACCTGTGGTCTCCCAATGTATTTAAATTTTTTTTTTGATAACTATTTCATTGTAATTGGGTTTCTTTTGTAATCTTGCATATTTTGGTTTGTGAATTTAAAAATTGCATAAAGCCCTCAAATACTTTGCCAGGCTATCTGAGGGGTTCATGGCACAAAAGAAGTCATGCTCTAAATAGAATCTGTTACAGAGAAGGGTAATAGTCTCCAGGAAGTCCAGAGCCCAAGATTCCTGGATATCCATTAGACACAGGAAAGATTGGTTTTAGCTAGACTGCTGGTTTGTGTGTGTGTGTGTGTGTGTGTGTGTGTTTTGTTGTTGTTTTTTTTTTTGCTAAGCAATAATGCAGGCAATGGATTTTCTTTCTTGGGCAGATTTTGTTATCGCTGCTCCTTCCTCGCCAAAGCCGCCTAAAAAGTCAGATTGAAGAAGTGATGGATATGGAGCTTCTTAAGCAGGAAGCTGACCATGGAGCACTGGATGTGTCTCATCTGTCCACCTACATCCTGAGCATGATGACAATGCTTTGTGCACCAGTTAGAGATGAAGAGGTTCAGAAACTTGAGAGCATATCAGACCCTGTGCAGTTATTGAGGTAAGAAATTAGAGCCACTGGCTCTAATCCAGGAGCTATAATCTATGTTGATAGACAGAGTATCTATATGGACAAAAGCACTGATTCCTGAAAGTCAATTAAGCTCTCTCTATATGTACAACTTGTAATCAAAATAGAATCCATTAATATCTTCCTTCCAAAGAGTCATTTTTCATTCATAACCTACTTTATGCAAACCCAAGTCCTATGACTAGATAGGAATAGCAGTTATCCCTACTTTGTGTATAGAAAAAACAAGGCCTCCTACAAGTGACAAATTTAAGTTCATATTTCCAGTACATCCAGAAGACAATCTAATGACGGGCAGTTAGGTAGTCCAGGGATCAAGTGCCAGGCCTATAATGAGGAAGACTCACATCTGGCCTCAGACACCAGCTGTGTGACCTGGACAAGTCACTTAATCCTATTTGCCTCAGTTTCCTCATTTGTAAATTGAGCTGGAGAAGAAAATGGCCAAGCACTCCAGTATCTTTGCTAAGAAAATCTAACTAGGGTCATGAAGTCAGACATGACTAAAAAACAGCTGAATAACAGCAACCAATAATCCAAATAGAAACATGACTTTTTTTTTTTTGCTTTTTGCTGAGGCAATTGAGGTTAAGTGACTTGCCCAGGGTCACACAGGTAGGGAATGTTAAGTGTCTGAGACCATATTTGAACTCAGGTCCTCCTGACTTCAGGGCTGGTGCTGTATCCACTGCGCCACCTAGCTGCCCCAGAAACATGACTTTTTGAGAGGTTATGATGGAAAGTGCTCTTCTTCAGAAGTACTTTTCTTTGCTTAATTCATTTGGTTCCAATTTTGGGGGCTAGGTGGGTTTATGGTTTTTATTTGTAATTATTAAGTCATATACATTTGAACACAAGTCCAAGGCCAGTTCTGCTATTTACTGTCACCCCAGATGAGACAATTCACCTCACTTCTTTGGGCCTTAGCTTCCCCACCTATAAATTGAAAATTTAGGACTTAATGAGTTCTAGAGCTGCTTTAAGTTCTAAAATTCTATTATACCTAGTCCAGGGCTTCATAATCTTTTTCAATGCTTTTTCTCATAGTGTTTAATTTTTCATTTCCTCCTCTGGCAGGGAGATATTCCATGTACTAGGCCTGATGAAAATGGACATGGTGAACTTCACCATTCAGAGCATACGACCACATCTGCAGGAGCACTCAATCCAATATGAACGGGCCAAATTCCAGGAGCTTCTCCAGAGGATGCCCAGTATGTACAGGAATGGAGGGCAAGACAGGAGCACTAGCAAATGACTGCTGGTGTTTTTTATGCTTTGGGGGTGGGGGTGGGGAAGGACTATGGCTACCATTTTATAAACAGTAGGAAAAAAGCTTCTCGCTCCCCCACTGGGCAGCAGGGTAGATGGCAGTCACTTACTTGAGCACTTAAAGCAAAAAGTTTCACAAAATCATTTCTTTATTGATGATGTGTCTGGAGTATACAGAATGTGAGATCCTATAAATCTCATTTCCTTATAGACTTTCTGGATCACACCACAAAGTGGCTAAGCCAAGCAGCTGCTGAAGTTATGACACCCCCTCCACCACCCTACGACCCTCCAGAGCAAATCACTTCTTCACCTGCAGATGAGACAATGAAAGACAATCCTATAAGCCCCTCAATGGTGCTAAATCAGGGTTACATGAATCTTCTTCACTGGGATCCTGACAATGAGGAATTTCCTGAGGTATGGTTACTGGTGGAACATTTCTTTATTCTGGTGTCAAGGTCTTCAGGTGAGATCCTTTCCATGCTGACTACAGGTTATTTTTTATCTTATCAGACTGTGATGATGGACAGAACCCGGCTGCAGGAGATTCAGTGCCAGTTAAATCAGCTGACCATTTTGGCCTCTGTATTGCTAGTAGCCAACAGTTACTGTGGCCCTAAGTTACTGGGTTCACCTCAATTTGTAGACAGACTGAAACAAGTAATCAAAGTCCTCTTGGAGGGAAACCAGTCAAGGTGAGTAACATCAATCTCGATCTTTTCTGGAGTTGGGATATATCTGGAAAGCAGGAACGCAGCAAATCATTTTCATCACATATTCTTGGGAGGGTGTTTTTTTTGGACATCTTTTTTGATATCTTTGAGTATCAAGGCATAAAGAATTCTTCTGTTCAGTGAATACTGCTGGGTCAATCTTGGTAGAGCTGATTGATTACTCAGGGTGCGGATTGTCAGTAAGGTAATAGTACTACTTATGCTCTCCTCTATGTAGAGACCAACCAAGAACACTCTGAAAAGGAAACCTAGAAACAAGATTTGTGGAACTAGTCATAAGAGTTGATGAGCATTCCTAGAGCAGTTACTGATGTAGTTAGAAATAAATGTGTTAGTTTTTCTTGTTTTAGGGGAAATGGAACAAAATATCATGTGCAATAATTATTGGATCCATCACTGACCAGCTGCATCACCTAAGACATCACTTAACCTCTTTGTACCCCAATTTCCTCTTTTATAAAGGGAGGGCACTGGACTAAGGTCTCTGCCAGCTCTCCCCAAATTGTCCACATCGATGAGGCAATTATTTTGATTGCAACCTTGAAATTATTGCATTATACTTATTTGTCAGTATCTGCTGTTCTTTGGACGGGAGGGATTGGAAATTTTTTTTCCCCCATCAGGCTCCTCCTCCTACATTAGATTCCTTACTTACACAATATACAGAATTAGAAATTGTTGGCTGTTTCCTGTGATTCCAGGCTCAATGAGGCTTTGCTGAGTATAAGTGACCAAGTGCTTCAGGAAATACAGCAGGCCCTTGTGGACCTGAACCTTCCTGCCCTAAGCAAAGAAAATGTGGCTTCCCTGTCAGGCCAGATTCACAGTGTGGCCAAGGAGGACAACTGCGTCCGCAGCATCATTGGTGAGACACTTGTGGGCAAAGGCAGATATTCTATCTCTAGCAAGCAGATGCAGAACCATTTAAAGTTTCTAAGACTCGGTGTTCTTGGAAGTGCTGCTCTGACCCTTTGGTCATCAAACTCAAAGCCGAGGCTGAGGCTGCAACTGCCAGCAGAGGATAATTCTCTGTGTAACCAGGGCTTTTCAATTAGTATAGTACTTACTGCAAGAGAGATACTTTGTCTTATCCACTGGACTGCTTTTGATCTTCCCAGCTCTTTTCCAAATTCAGCACCTAGAAACTAATTTGGTTAGACTGCTAGACGGTATGGGAATTGTTTATAACTCCAGTCCAGTCCCAGGGAGTCCAGCCCTTTATGGAAGAGTGTGAGTCTGGTGTGTAAGCTCTTAAAAACATTTTTATTGCACTTCAGGGATCCAACCATTAAAGTGATTTGGAGCCATTTATATCAACTTACATGCCCATCCTTTCTGCCAACTCATCACCTATCTCTGGTACAAATCTAGTGTTGTTTTGCTGAAGGATTTGTTCTCCTCGTGGACACTTCCCCTATTCTAGTAGTGAATTCCTTCAGATTTTATCTAACCTTAATTGCAACCCAGCTTATGTGCTCTAGCCCTAAGTGAAAGTATAATTATAACATGCTATATAGTAGAAAAATGCTAGATATAAGGCCAGCAGTCAGAGGCCATCTCTCCTGACTTCCTACAAAGCTCTGCTCAAACTTTCTACATTAAGCCTTTCCTGTCCCCTATGCCCTAGGTTTTCTACTATCTTCCCTTTTCAGATTATATTCATACACACATATCCTTCATATATATATTCTGTACATATCCAGTTGCTTATGTTATTTCCCCCACTTTCATTAAGGAGAGGAAATAAGGCCTCATTTTTTGGCCTTTCTTTGTATTTCCAGTGCTTTAGCACAGTGTTAAATAATAAATAACATAGTTAAGTACTTAATGTTGGATGGACTCACTAGCAGCAGAGAGCTCTTGTCATTACACCAATGTTCATTTGGTGTCCACCTAAATCATTCCTGCAAATAACTGAAAATTTGATGCCTTGCTACTTTTAAATTTGCTCTGTGGGATTTATATATTAAAACAAAACTGAAACACCCCAATCAAATTGCATGTCTTAACTGCCTAAGCAGACGAGTGGGTAGTGAACACTTGATGCTCATGCTTCTAAATCTATCCTTCTGTGAACAAGAGGGTAAAGGTCAAATACAATTCCTTCCTTGAACTGTGCTATTTGTCTGTCAATATTTGCAGATCAACGGATCCGTTTGTTTCTCAAATGCTGCCTGATCCGGGGAGTGCAGCCTTCTCTGAGGGACCTCCCTGGAGGCATTACTCCTATTGAAGAGGAGCTGGCAGAAATGGGCCAAAGATTTTCATGCCTGATACATCATAACCAACAAGTGTTTGGGCCCTACTATGCTGGCATCTTAAAAAAAGTGCTCTCCTCTCCACAAGAGTCGGAAGCAAGCGTGGATTCTATCTGACATCTCGAGTGGAACACCCTGATGTGGGGCTTGGAAGAGAAGAGAGCTCTTTGTCCGTTGCCTATGGCTAGCATGACAGCCACATCTCCTCTTCCCCCCACTGCAGTCAGAACACCAAGGCTGCATGTGAACACCAAGCTGCCTGAGCCCTTTTTACCAATAAATTTCTGAGCTGCAAGAATCATTTGCTCCTGTGCTGGAGCTTTAGGCTTGGCTGCTGGGCTCCATCCCACCTGTTGGTTAGTTGAGAAGCTAAAGGGTTTGGACAGATTTCCATAGCACTTGGGAAACTGAAAGATATTGTTGCTTTGTTAACTTCCCCTTGTATATAACCCACAAGGACTAGGTAGCCAGGACACCGAGGTTCTGTTCCTGGGTGTCATCCCGGATGACAAGGGTGGTAGTATCCAAAGGGCAAAAGCATTTCATTGGAATCCATGAGGATCATGACTTCACAGTCTCTTGTTATGGGTAGAAAATGGAACACTTTTTTAAAGAATTGAGGAAATGTTTTTCCCAAAACTAACCACCTAGTTAGGGTCTTAGATGGATGCCACACACTGGATAGCAAGGGCTTTTTCCATCTTTCTGTTCTATCAGGTGGTCTGGAAAAACAGAACAGAAGGGAGGGTATTAGGCTGTCAGCTAAGGAAATGGACCCAAATTGTGACTTTTCCTTCTCAAGTGAAAGGAGTCAGCAATGAGACAGTTCCCACTCCTTTCTTATCCTTTCACTTTGAATTAAATATCTGGCATGAGACCATCACTAGGACAACTAAGGATAAAACTGGTGCTGAGGGGCCCCTCAGACTAGCATGCTGAGTGTCATGGTCCCACCTGATGACAAAGCCACCTCTAACTATATCTACAATTGGATAACCAAGGAGTTCAAATGGGGCATCTTTTTTAAATGGGCATTCTCTAGAGAATGGAAATTCAGTCTGGTTAGTCAGGGTAAAGAAAGGGAAGTAATATAAATAGAAAGGGGAAACAAGAGTTTTTATTCCAGGAAACATTCTTGTGAGGAGCATGGTTGGTGAGGAGTGAACTGAAATGAAAATTCTGCCATTTATAATTAAAACCTGGAATGAATAATTTCTTGAGTTTTTGAGTTGGTCCTCATGTGTCCATATGGATGGAGGAGGGAAGATCATAGAGCAGTAAGGGACCTTGCAGATTACCCCTCTTCATTTCAAAGAGGAAGAAGTGAATTCATATAATTATGGCAAATCCTGGACTGGTGGGGGAAGAGAAGGCATAATGACTGACTCCTAGTCCAGTATTCTAATACTAAAATAGAAATGACTTTATAAGGTTATTCATCATTTTGGTTAAAACATTTCCTGGTAACAATTTAAAAGTCTTGAAACCTCTGCTTTTAACACATTATACAGAACTTCAGTACACTCAAAACAGTATGTTAGCCAGGGCTGTTGGGTTAAATTCTGATTATTTTTAAAAAATCAGAAAAGCCTCTTTTTGTTCATCACAAAATAAACATAGCCAACACTTACATTTGCAGGGATTATTACTAAATTCACATTTATTATTGCTTTCCATATCTTTTAAGACTTGTATTATTTCATGCACATGGGAGCCATAGAATTCTATGGGGCTTTAGAGGTTACTAATTTTTATGAATCTCCCTTGCTGAATTAATAGCCTGATCATTCTTTGGAGGCCTCTTCAGCTAGCCTATCATTACTTCTGACAAGAGAATATTGTTTCAGGCCTGTCTTTATTTCACTACTGTTATCATCGATAAGAGGACAATCTGCATTCATTGGGGCTCCAAGGCACTCTTTTATCTTTAAGCTTTAATCATAAATCACAAAGAAAAATACACACTGCTTAAGATGATTTCAGTTTAAATTGCGCAAAACTAATGAAAGGAAAATTATTGAAGACTGAAATAGGAGAGAAGAGATAGGAGAGGAAGATACTATATAATAGGATGTGCATAAAGGGGATCATTTAGACCCTTTCCCAACAAAGTCCAAAGTATACAGTCTTCTGGGGTCCAGGTACCACAATTCAGAAGAATGGCAGAGCTGGTTAATTACAGCTTCCTTGCCCACGGTTATTTTTGTCACAGCAGGCAGACTCCATTTGGGGTTTTCTTGGCAAAGATATGTATATAATGAGGCAGGATTTAGTGACTTGCCCAAAGCCACATAGAATGTCTTGAGACCAGATATGAACTTGGGTCTTCCTGAATCTAGGTCCAGCACTCTGCTCCACCAAACTGCTTTCAACTTAGGTGTTGAGAGGAAAAAGTGGCCTAGACCACAATTAAAATAACCAGAATTAAAATGAAGCTACTGTTCCAGGTCACAGGGCCCAGTGAAAGAAAGTGGGAGCTGTCTCCCCTTAACTCCTAAAAACTTCCTTTCTTACTCATCCTGAGGGTGTGAGTCTTCTCCCCCCCCACCCCCCCGGGTAGAGACTATATGAGGTCTCTAATTCTTACACTGAGCTGAATCCAGCCCTCCATATAAATGCTACCATTATTCTCTCTGGTGTGAACCCAGAATAAATCTTAATTCCTTTTCCAAATGAGTCCTTCAGATATTTGAAATCATCAATCATGTCCTTACGGAGCACCAGCAGGTATTTTACTGGAGTAGCCCATGTCCCATACCTATGCCCCCCATTCATCACCTAGCTTAAGTCCTTTATCTTGGTTAGCCATCAAAAATGGTCAACAGGACTTGGCATTTGCTCTTTTAGTGCTTGTCATGCACTGCTATGCAGAGATCGTTTTTCATGTAAATAGTCTCTCTCCAGCAATAATGGGGCCTGTGTTCTGCTCCCTCTGATTCCCTACAATGCCTAGCACAGTGACATGTACAGAGTAGGCCTTCAGCTATACACCTGGTAATTGACATCTAGATAAAGCACTAGAGGTAGAAGGAAAAAGTGAGATCAACTGGCTGATGATTCAGTACAGGTGTTCAATATAGGAAATTCTAAAGGAACAATGTACAATCATCTATATAAAAGGCACAATCTGTAGTACAAAGAACATCTATTTACAAGCATCCAGATAACACCTTGGCCTTAAAACTGTGGTAGATGTAGGCAGCACAATTTTTAAATATTACTATTGGTATGAGGAAAACGGCAAACTTCAGAAATGACAAGACTCCATTCCTGGTCTAAATGAGACTTTTCTAATTTAGTTAAAGACCTCAGAGAAGTTACCAATGTAGACATGAAGCCAGAGTCAGAATTCTAAGTCACTTTTCATTTATTCAGTCTGTTCTAAGTTGTACAGTTATCAAAATAACAAAACCAATGCTGGAAGCCCAGGAATATTTACAATCTCTCTGTGTAGTGAGGTCAGTCTATTTTGTTGCACAGATTGGTTATGTTTGGTACCACAAGGTGTTTATAATTCTGACAAAATTGGACAGATTAACAATTATATATATATATATATATACATACAGGAAAATGAAAATCATTCAAGTATCAAAATACAGAGACAAAGATTAAATAACATTTTTATTACAAATCAGTCCCATTGCCACACACTACAATTAGCAAAATCACCCTTTTTGCAAACTCAATTTGACAGTCATTCTGCAAGTCTGGGCAATATCAAATGAGCCTTCAAACCAGACTAAACTCAAGATTAGCTTTCATAAACCACAAATGTGTTTGCTTTACTGTTCCAACCTGTCTCTGAAAAACTACCCCTGATCTTTAGTACTAGAGGGCCCACTAGGGACCTGGAGAGTTGCAAATATAAAGCCTTGTTAGGAAAAAGAATCCTATTGCCTAAGAACAGTTAGCAAGCACATGGGGAAATTCAAGCAGAGAGCTGGGAACTGATGACAGCTTAATGTAACTGAACCCATTTCAAGAAAGCTGCAGTTTCACACCTAAATGGGCTCCTTCACAGTTCAGAAACACAGTGGATGTGTTCAACTATGCTACATGGCCTGCACTGAGAACAGTGTGATAGCAAGGGCTTTCCCATTCAAAGCCTATTCCTAAAGTTGCAATATCCCTTTCTAGGGAAGGGAGAGTACCTGACCCCCATTAAAAAAAAAAATCCAGTCACTTTCCTAACTCCAATATCCAAAAATATACTGATCTAAAAACATAATTCAGAACTAGAGTTGACCAGCCATCTTCCCAACCTGAAAACATCCTGAATAAATAAAGAGGGCATAGCAGCTTTAAGAAAAACAAAAACAACACAATGTGATTTTTTTTTTTTAAATGAGAAATTCATCTTAGTGTCCACACAGAAATTTCTTTTTGGACCTACCATCCACCCACAGATAACTACTTGGAAAGGGAACAACCTTCCTTTAAAAAAGAAAGCGGAACTCTGGAAGATGGAGAAATGCTATTACTGAGCCCAGGGCATAAAGACCCAGAACCATGGCAGGAACAGGAAAAGCACAGCTTTACTGAAGAGATCTTAATTTTACTTGGGAAATTTTTGGAAAAACAGAGGCTGAATACTGCACAATGACAATTTGCTAGGAGTCCCTAACAGGCCCGTTAAAAACCATGGTCCTTGCCTAGAAAAAGAGACAGAAAAGCGGAGGTTAACCTGTTTTCAAGAGGAGCCCTGAGCACAGTCCCTCTGTATAGAATCAGAATTACCAGTGCTGAATGAAGAACTGCAGCAATCTATGATGGACAAAGAAAGAGGAAGCCCACAAGGCCAAGACCCAAATCAATCAAAGATACAAAATCACCACCTGCAACTTCTGGTCAACCATAGAATTTGTGCGTTTTAGTCTAAAAGGACTCTCCCTGCACACACAAACATTCACTCACATCTTTTACTGGGAAAGAGAAGTATTGCCAAAGTCTAAAATATTTGCACTTGGACAGGAATAAACTGCATTGTGAGAGAATACTAGATTTGCAAAAGAGCACATGGTAAGGCATGGTCCTCTCTTTGCTCCCTATCCCAGAGGTACAGGCCAAGAATTTTTGGCCCTTCTGTCTCAAATGGAAAAAGGCCCTGTTTTAAATCCAGAAACAAAATTGAAGTTAAAAGAGAAACAAATTGGGGAGTTGTAAGAAATAGCAGTGTTCTAATAATTCATCCTGGTGCAGATAATGGGCACCATCTGAATAGTTAAAAATCAAGTCAGCTACTAGCTTTTAAGCGTATGCGTGTGTGTGTGTGTGTGTGTGTGTGTGTGTGTGTGTGTGTGTGTGTTATTTGGAGCCAAGGAGATCTAAACATTAGAACAAAACAGACATAGTCAAGCCTCAGAATTAACAATGAGACCTAATTGCAAAGACCTACTTAGACAAATCTCAAAGTCACTGGGTATTAACTTCAGTTGATTGTTAGTTAATGCTCCAAATGAAATTTCTTTTTTCTCTTTTCTTTTGGAACTTAGAAAATATGGAGCCACTACAGAGCTGGTGGGGGGAAAACAAGACCAAATCCCTAGTCACTAATGGTTGGGAGTAGGGGCACTGAAGGGACCAAAGCTCTAAGACTTTACCATGGACAGCAATGTATGGAAATGAGCATCATCTCTTCATATTTAAAATCCTAGCAATAGTTCAAGAGCTGCTGATTTTCAGGTGTCTCCAGATCTTTTGTTTTTCATATCACAGATATTTGTCTTCAAATGATCTTGTTCTAAGGGGAATTTGTGCACTTTAACAGAACAAAGGAACTTAGCTGGGTCTGAACATTGGAACGCAACAAGCTATCTTAAGGTGCACCTGTTGATTCTGTTCTCTTATACTCACCCATCTCCCATAAGCAACTGCTTTCCTTTCAAACATGCTAATCTACTCCATGGTTTCATTCTGAAGAAGGAAGGAAGGCCTAGATGGATTGTCCTTTTTTCCAGTTCTAACTTCCCAAAAATCTTCATCCCCATGACTTTCTGGTTGAAGACTGGCAGTCTTCCCTATGGGCCCAGGCCATGGGCAATCATTTTTTCCATTAAAAAAAAAAAAAAAAGTTTTCTGGATAAGCTTCTTGGCCCCCTGGAATCCCAATCTCATCTGCTAGAGAGAGACCCTGAGTTCCTGTTCTCCAGTCAGGGGCAGGGAGGGGTGGGGGAGAGGGATCTATTTTCGAAGCTTGGTTGTGGAAAGCCTGTGCTGAACAGCAGGAAGGCGATCCCAAAAGCAGAGGCTGAGCCTGGATCTTCATGATGGTGGGTGAGGCAGTGGTGGCAGCAGTCTGTGCCCCCAGGACTTATTTTTCGGCAGCAGTGTGGTTTCCCAGTGGCTCAGCTTGGCAGAAGCAAACAGAATGGGGAGGGGAAAGGGTTAACCAAAGGCAAATTGTATGGAGAGGACTGAGTTCGAAGGGGAAGGTGCCTTGGCAGAATCCCCAGAGCTTCTTGGGCTGCCTGATACATGGAAAACCCAGCAGCCCGGGAGGATATCTGCTCTTAAAAGGCACAAAGACCAGATAGGCAGGGAGGTCTACCCTAATTATATTAACTTATACTGAAACTCCCCCAAATTGATGTATCTATTTAATTTTCTACTAGTCCACATATACTTGAACCATTTCCTAGAGATTCTTTTTTTTTTTTTTTTTTTGCTGAGGCAATTGAGATTAAGTGACTTGCCCAGGGTCCCACAGCTAGGGAATGTTAAGTGTCTGAGACCAGATTTGAACTCAGGTCTTCCTGACTTCAGGGCTGGTGCTCAATCCACTGCCACCTAGCTGCCCCTTGAACCATTTCCTAATGAGACTGTTTCCTTCCCATATCCTGTCAACTGAGCTAACTCCCCCCACACCAGAATTGATGCTGCTTGTCTAAAATCCTATCACCTTTCTCAAAGGATTTGGAAGTTCCTGAACTCATAGAAAATGACAAGTGTCTATCCTTCTAACATCTGCCACACCAGAATCCTGGGAAGAGGGAAGTCAAAGCACAGGCCACTGCTTGATCTCTGAATTCTCATGTTATAGAGAAGGAAACAGATTTGGGAAATAATGGCAGTTAACATAGCTTGAGGTACTAGCCCCTAGCTTATGGCAGCCCCTTTCTGAGACAGTATGACTATGCATCATATGGGAAGAGTACAAGGCCTACTCCTCACTTGTCCAAGAAGGAAGCTTTCTATCTGGTGACCTGGATTCTGGAACTCAAGGCCAATCCTGCCTTGGGACTCTAATAAATATGGGAGTGACAAGGATAGGACCATACAGAGATACCATTATACCTTCAACACTCTGGTCACCCCTGAGGTCAACCTTAAAAACTCCTCCTGAGGGTCAGCTATAGATGTGAAGAATTGGCATGGAGCCTGGACACACAGAGAATGCAATTCTGCCCAGTCCAAACCACCTAACAGTACTGATGCCTTTTCATCTCCTGCCTCTGGCCATCTGCAGTAGCCCAGTCCTCCCCATTCCAAACCATGGAAACCATGGGTAGGCTGTCAGCTGTCAGAGAGTCCAGCACCATACATCAGGGAGGTGAAGGGGTAGAGTTGGCAGGCAGGATTGGAGTTTAGAATGGGGAGTAGGTTTCCTGGCACACTGGGTGGTCACAGTGGTTAGTGTTGAGAAAGGTGAGTTAGTTAGTTCTTGGCAAAAGTTCCCTAGTCATGGCTCAGAAAGAAATTTGGACCAGAGCAGATCATGTATCCTAGGCTTGAGCCCAGGATGATATTACCATCACTGTTTGAGTTGGCTTTAAGGCCAATCCCCTCGGGATTTATAGTGCCTGTCCATTCAAAGGCCCTTCAGTGCTCTTTGATGCCCACCTTGAAGGCACCTCCTCCCTTCCACTGCACTGTCCCCAGCCAAAGGGAGGATAATTCACAGTGTTTGGTGGTATAAGGTACAAAAGTTGTTAGTGTACAGTGTCTTAGTGCTGCTGTCAGGAAGGAGAGCAGACCCCTGGGAGGGGAGGGGGCTCACCATCAGCAGCTGGAAGGAGAGAGCTGAAAACAGCAGACAGATCAGATGGTAAAGGCACAGTGAGACTATGGAGACAGGGGCTGGGTTGGTTTTAGAAGATAGTGGTCTCATACTTAGTGCTGAGGCTCCTTTTAGAATCCGGTTTTGGGTCCACTACCCAGGAGACACTGGCATGAGACTGGGTATCTTGGTCCATGTCAGATGGTTCCAACTGGAGAATATGAAAGGGAAAGGCAAAGCATCAGAGGAATTGTATGGTAAGAGCAGGGCTGAACTGAGTCCAGGATAAGCCTCAAAACACCTCCCCTAGGCCATGCGGGTAATTTCCTCACCTGAATCAAGGTCCTTCTCTTCAGTTGAGTCTTAAGAGTCAGAAGGGAGGCCCAAAAGGAAAAAGCTCTCTACTTTTTGGGACTGGATAAGGAAGCAGTACATAAAGCCCTGCTAGGACAGCTCATTGCTACTAGGGGATTTGAAGCTGCTCAGCCAAAAGTACCCTCATAAGCTATTAACCCCTGCCCACATAGACTGGAGCTACCTGTTCTGGAAGCTCTGGACAAAGCCATGGATGTGCCCTGAGAACAGTGGCAAAGAAGGAGCAGGGCCTCTGTGGCTTAGGAAGTACACACTTAGCAAAACAAAAGACAAGGGCTGCAGTACAGATAGGTGATGATAGTCTCCAGGAGGAAGGGAAAAGAGACACAAGATGGCAAGAAATGTAAAGACCTTGACTCCGGGACTAACAGCTGGCAGCGGTAGGTAAGAAGGACGATGGGTAGTGCAGGTGTGACAGTAACAACAGCGATTATCAGGTGGCAGCGGCCCCTGGGGAGGTAGAGGCAAAGCAGACACAGACAGGAGGCCACATTAATGGTAGGAGGGAATGGGGAGAGACTCCTCTGCTGATCCTGTCCCGCACTGCTGCTAAGAGCAAAGGGAAGATGGATGACCAGAGCTGCTCCTTGACAAGGGGACATGGGCCCATTCAGGGATAGGACATTTGTCCCCTGAAGACAGCAATTCCACTGAGGACCAGGAGAATGGGTTGGCAAATGGAAGAGAACTCCCCCTCCCAGGGTCAGAAAAGGACTAGGGAACCCAGGAGTCAAGATATACATACTGCAGATTTCCTCATGCCAATTCGAGGCTTCGGCACTGGTTTAGAAGCTTTTGTTTCTATCATCTCAGCTGCTGATGCCCCACCTGGCTTTGCTTTCTGGGCCTGCAGGGCCAGCTGATAGGCCACCTCGAACGCCTGTCCCAGCGTCAGGATAATCTCATAGGTTAGATTCTGGGAGGGAACCAAACATAACAAATATATGAACACTTTAGCATGTAAAAGTTTTCCATACAGGGAACACCTAGGACAGATGCTAAAGATAATAGGGCAGAGGAAGTTTTAGGGAATCTGGATGTACTTGGCTTAACTATGCCAGAAAAGTCTGGGTCCCCTTGGAGTCACAAGACCTTTGAGGAAGTGGAATAGCCATTTTCAAGGGGCAGGCAACTCTTCAGAGTTTCCAGGATGAGCTGGCCCTCACTTAGTCTTGGTACCAGGATCTTGGGAGGGGTCGTGTGGTCCTCCCTAGTTTAACTCATTTTCCTCCTTTCTATGGGCATAACCAATTTTGCATAGCATTCCATTTCATTCCTAACTAAATGCCAATGGAACCAAGGAAAGCCCCAAAGATTAGTTGAGAGCATTTTGGAGCAAAGAAGTGATTCTGTTGGTAGAAGACAGGGAAATCTGCAATGTCCTTTGGGAAACAAAGATGTGACTTAAACTTTGAGTACATTAAGCTAGACATGGTACCCCAAAGGTATCCTACTACAAAGAAAAGGAGCTAGAAAGCATGTTCTTCTCCATCGTGCACCATCACTTAGTTGTCCAACTAGACAGATGGTGGCACTTCTCTGTGCATTAAACAAAGAGGCTTGAGAGAGGAGCTCCAAGTTCTCCCTTAGCTCTAAAGCTTTAAGATTCTACAACTAAAGCAAGACAATGACTTATCAGCTCCCCACCAAATGCTCCAGCTGAGGTATTCCCACTCTCCACACAGGCCTGTTTAAGCCTGGCTCTTCAGACCCTCCTACTCACCACATCCACAGTGCTGAATACATGGCAATAGTGGTGGCTTGTCTGCAGGTCCTTGGTGATGTAGGCAAAGGTGCAGAGGTCCTCAGGGTCCTGGGCTGCACAGGAGATGTTTCTAATCTCATGTTCTGCAATGATGTTCTGTCAAGAAGGAAGTGAGAACATTTCATATGCATGAAATGGAAGGAATTAATAGTTAATGCAGCTTCATTCTTAGCTACAAGAACAGCTAATTAAATTAATTCAATCCATTTGACCATAAATAAGACAATTAGAAACCTAAACACAAAACTATTAATTGACTATTTAAAAATTAACTTTATATAACCTAGTTAAATTCACTTCTAGTATAGTTTGAATTGTTGACTTACCCAAGTTCATAGCCTGATACCCCATCCAAATGAGATTTATCATGTGAGGGTTTAATGATTAGATATGTGTATATATAATAAATGTTACCCGTCTACCTCAAAATACATAATCTGCTGAAGCATTCTGCTAGATGAGAAATTACTGCAATGCAATTTTAAACAAAACATTTAAAACTTGGGTAGTTAGCTGTGTGATGAAACTGAGAAAGGATTAAACAGTATCAACATGCAAATTCAGATTAAAAATAATTCACAGTCAATTGTAACTTGGCCTCATAACAACCTGCATTATATATACATATTTGTAAGTTTGTAACTATCTTTAAAAATCACTTGAATTTGCTATGGTACTATGTCAATATGTTTAAGTTTAGGTAATCTATGTATAGATATGTAGGTAATATATGGAAGCCAGTATTAACATCTCTAACTGGTTATTGATTATTAATTATTGTGTTTAACTCTGCTTTTAATTATTGTGTTTAATTATTGTGTTTAACTCTGTGTGTTAACCCGATAAAACCTCAGTGACAAAAGTACCTATTTTTCTAAAATTGCATCATGTCAAAATCTCTTTGCAACAGGACTCTTTTCCCTGGGGAGTTTTCTGCTCCATTTGGCTTAGCTTATTGTATCTTTCTATCGCAAGAGGAGCTGTGACTAAGTAAATGTCACCGGCAGAGGGAAGCCTCAAAGTCAATTTCTACTTCTTTTCTGAGGATTTTCAAAAAAACATTTCGTTCAAGGAGGAATTGGTTAAAATGTGTATTTTTCCTCCCAGAATGAAAGCCAGGCTCACTTTGTTTGGATAATCATTCAGATTTGTTCAATATTTTCATACTGGTGGAGTTACTGTGAAGTAGTTTTCACCACTATTTAGTTGGTCAAACAGTTGCAGCTCAATTATCTTGTTGAATTATCTTCAGCAGCAGTGAGACAGATTCTCCAAGTATTCGTCTCCCTAGATAGAGTTTTCATTGAAAATAGAGAATTCAAATAGAACATATGATATTGAATTTAAGATTTGGGGGAGTTTAAAAAAAGAAGAAAACTTAACTTTATAAAATTATTTATTCTATTTTAAGCCTTCTATCATAATTTACCATCCAAATATTTTGTTTTCCATGGTTCAGCTTTATTTTCGGGCATACAAAATGAAATTGTGAGATGTTTTACAAGCTTCTTTTTACCTTGAGTAGCTTTTGATTTGTATGTTTTTGTTTATATGGATGAAGAGCATGACTTCTGCTTCTGTGCAATAGGTTCAAACGTGCATTTATTAGACCTATGTTGAAATAGCAATGTAGCATCTACTGAACTGCTGTAGCAACTACTACATACTGCTGAACTGAAAGGTAATTAATTGTAGGTGGGATTTTTAAAGTTTGTACATCTAGCTACTTGGGTTTTTTTCCCCCACATTTTATTTCTTTTCTAATTGTAAGAATGACATTTTGAGATTAAAATTGTGTGTATGTGTGTGCTCATGTGTGTATATGCACGTGCATGCACATGTATGAAAAAACTACCTGTCAACAATATTTAAAAAATAAATGATTGGGCAAGAAACCTTGGAAAAAAAATAAGGAAGTGACAAGCTTGGCTGAGCTGCCTACTACCTTCTCTCTGGAGCATTCAACTGTCAATGAGGCTCAGGAGAGTTTAGTTTTTGCTTGTCACTGCCACCTTTCTTTCTGTACTTCTCATCAAGAATTCTCCTTCTGGACCATACCTGCCCTTTCCCACAGGTCTTAATAGCATCCTGATCAAGCATGGGACGGGTACCAAAGTTTAAAAGGGCTTTTAGTTTCAGTCATGGGGCTTGAGAAGATGAGATCTTAATTCATTCACAAGATATGATGCATCAAAACTACAGATAGATCCCACATGGGGACATTGCTTGTTAAAGGAAGAGCTGTTTTTGCTGGGAGAAAAGACCCTTGACTCTGCTACATTGGCTTAGGGCAGGAAAGCACCAAAATGCATGTGAGGCTGATCCCATTTGGAACTAACAGGACTCCCAGATGCCATGGGCCACAGAAGACTGAGTGGACTGGCCTAAAAAGCTAACCCATTTCTTTCCTCCTCAATCAACTTTACAACCATCTTCAACTCAGTCTTCTCAGCTCCAAGACAGGACAAAAGGAGTTGATCAAGAATAAAAGAACAAGATGTATTGTCACGAAGCAGCAACGGGCAACAAGTGTGCAATTGCACACCCATCTATCCCAACACAAAGAAAGTATTCTAAATTATGGTATATGAATGTTACGGAAGATTATTGTTCTGTAAGAAACGACTAGCATGATGATTTCAGAGAGATCTGGAGAGATTTACATAAGCTGATTGTGAGTGAAATGAGCAGAACCAGAAGATCATCATACATGACAACAAGAGTATATGATGATCAATTCTGATGGACATGACTCTCTTCAACAATGGGATGATTCAAATCAATTCCAATTGTTCAGTGATGAAGATAGTCATATACGCCCAGAGAGAGGACCATGGGAACTGAGTGTGGACCACAACATAGCATTTTCACTCTTTCCATTGTTGTTTGCTTGCATTTTATTTTCTTTTTCAGTTGGTTTTTTTTCCTTCTTGATCTGATTTTTCTTGTGCAGCAAGATTACTGTATAACTATGTATGCATATATTGGATTTAACATATATTTTAACATTTTTAACATGTATTGGACTACCTACCATCTAGGGGAGGGGGTAGGGGGAAGGAGGGGATAATTTGCAACAGAAGGCTTTGCAAGGGTCAATGCTGAAAAATTACTCATGCATATTTTGTAAATAAAAAGCTTTAATTTAAAAAAAAAAGAAAGGAAAAAAAAAAAAAAGAAGAAGGCATTCTTTGCTTCTGCAATGGGAAAATGGAAAGAGTAAAGTGCTGGGAGTCAGTCAGGAGATCTAAACCTTAGTCCCAATTTCTATCATTCACTGACTAATATGAGGCAGCTCACTTTTCCTGTTTGGACCTCAGCTTCCTTTATACAATAAAGGAATGGACTGGAAAAATTCTGGGCTCCTTCTAGTTTGAAACTCTAGGATTCCATGAACTTACTCTTCAGGGATAATAGGGATTGCATTAACATCACAGATTCAGAGACAGATGGGAAGTAAGAAAGCCATGATTCAAACTCCAGACTTCTGATTTTAAATCTAGCATTTTTTCCATATGACTATTTCTCTGTCAACAGAAGGGAAACTGATGATTTAAAACTATATTCTCTCAGCAAATGTAGGTCTAGCAACAGTGCCTAGAAGAGAGAGATGTTTGGAAAACCCAGAACCTCTTCCCTATGAGTTCCCCAATCAGCCCACCAAGGATTCCTCAAGATCATTTATTTGGAGGAGGCCTAATAGGGTCTAGGTCTTTTAGGGTAGTCACACATAATATTGGACTATGAATTTCACCTCAAGTTCTAGCTTCTTCCTGATCTGGTGAATCCAGGCCACTAGGGATAGTGTTCCCCCCCCACCTTTTGCCTTGGAAAACTCACTCTAATAACAGCTGCCCCTCAAACCCTTTTCCTCTGAATATCACTTTCACAAAAGTTGTCAGTCCCTCAGCCTGCTAAAGAGCCACAACTTGTAAGAAACCAAAAGAAAATCCAGGAACCTCAGGCAATAGGATGTTCTTCCACAGTGCTAGCCATATGGCATTCTTAACTCTTGGGAACACTTTAGTTGCTACATTTATTTATTTCTGGGTTTATTATAGAAATGATGGCATTGCTATCACCCTATCAAGGCCACTTATTCACTCTACAAGTATTCAGTGAGCATCTGCTGGATGCCTAGCTTTCCTAGGTAGAACTAGAAAAAGAAAGACTGAAGTCTCAAATTCATAAGTAAAATAGAACATAAAAGGTCTTAATACTATAGCTCAAGTAACTATGCCATGAACAAGCTACCAGCTATAGAAACAAGATTAATTGTCTATGTTCCAATTGGCTAAACTAGTCTAGGAATATTGCAGAAATTTTATCTAATAATTTTGCAATTGTTTGGTCCTCTCTAAATTTCAACACCTTCATTTTATTCTGGAGTCTCTGAGATTATGATACTGAATTGCCAAGACTGAACTCCTACAAATGGATCACTGGTTTGTTTTCTTCTCCTAATATATATACATATATATATATGTATGTATATATATATATATATATATATATATACATATATATTTATATGTATATGTATGTATGTGTATACACACACACACACACACACAAAATCTAATTTTATTTCCTTAATGAAAGATGTGCAGTTATAGACAGCTGCTTTGATTTTTCTCTAGAAGTCCTTTAGACAGGTATGTAAATCTCAGACTTCTTGTGTGAATCAGAATATTTGGTTGGGAAAGGAGAATAAACCTGGGATCCTCAAATACAATGAGAAATGACTATATTTGCTTTGATAAAGATTAGTAAAGCAATGAATATTCTGCTGTATATAGAGAGAAGTTACTGGAAATTACAGTAAAGTTAGGGGGAAAAAAAAGAGCATCAATATTTTTTTTTTTTTTTTTTGCTGAGGCAATTGGGGTTAAGTGACTTGCCCAAGGTCACACAGCTAGGAAGTGTTAAGTGTCTTGAGATCACATTTGAACTCAGGTCCTCCTGACTTCAGGGCACCTGATGCTCAATCCACTGCACCATCTAGCTGCCTGTTTTTGTTTGTTTGTTTTTTTCTTTATTAAAGCTTTTTATTTGCAAAACATATGTGAATGGGTAATTCTTCAGCATTGACCCTTACAAAGCTTTCTGTTACAAATTTCCCCCCCCACTCCTCACCCCTCCCCTAGATGGCAGGAAGTCCACTACATGTTAATTATGTTAAAATACTTGACAAATCGAATATATATATGTATATATACATATTTCCACACTTATCTTGTTGTGCAAGAAAAATCGTATCTACAAGAAAAAAAAATCAGAGAAAGGAAACACAATGCAAGCAAACATCAATCGAGAGCATGAAAAAGTTATGTTGTGGTACACATTTCATATACCTCTCTCTGGGTGTATATGGCTTTCTTCACTGAACAATTGGAACTGGTTTGAAATATTTCACTGTTGAAGAGAGCCATGCCCATCAGAATTGATCATCATGTTGTTGCTGTGTATGATGATCTCCTGGTTCTGCTCGTTTCACTCAGCATCAGTCCATGCAAGTCTCTCCAGGCCTCTCTGAAATCGTCCTGCTGGTCATTTCTTACAGAACAATAATATTCCATAACATTCATATACCATAATTTATTCAGCCACTCTCCAATTGATGGGCATCCTTTCAGTTTCCAGTTTCTAGACACTACAAAAAGGGCTGCCACAAACATTCTTGCACATGTGGGTCCCTTTCCCTCCTCTAAGATCTCTTTGGGATATAGGCCCAATAGAAACACTGCTGGGTCAAAGGGTATGCACAATTTGATAACTTTTTGAGCATAGTTCTAGATTGCTCTCCAGAATGGTTGGATCCGTTCACAGCTCCACCAACAATGTATCAGTGTCCCAGTTTTCCCATATCCCCTCCAACAGTTATCATTATCATTTCCTGTCATTTTAGCCAATCTGCCAGGTGTGTAGTGGTATCTCAGAGTTGGGTTGTTTTTTTTTTTTTTTTAAAGCACATACAATATAGCTATTCAGAGGCAATTAAAGGCAGAACAGGCCAAATGATAAAATTAACTCAGGGGCAGTCATGCTAGAGAAGTTCAGAAAAGGAGACCCCTATAAGCTACAGGAGTCAAGGAGAAGCCTTGAAGGTAAGATCTTAGTAGTCATAGTAAAAGGGTAAGGACATTTCAAACAAGGTCCAAGAGACAGCATAACATGGTGCTGCACTTGCTGGAGTCAGGAAATTTTTTGTTCTAACGCTTAATAAGTTATGGGACTTCTAGCATGCCACTTCACTTTTCCAAGCTTCAGTTTCCTTTTATATAAAATGAGGAATATAGGATCTACCTCAAAGAGTTGGCCTGAAGCTTCAATGAGATCATAGA
Source organism: Myrmecobius fasciatus (assembly GCA_023553655.1). Lineage (NCBI taxonomy): Eukaryota > Metazoa > Chordata > Mammalia > Dasyuromorphia > Myrmecobiidae > Myrmecobius > Myrmecobius fasciatus. The sequence goes on from JAJPUD010003609.1 coordinate 182,803, forward strand.
AAGTCCTCTGCAAACATTACAGTGCTAGGTGTATTATTTTAACAGCCTAAGTAAGGGAAATAATTCCTATTGATCCAGTGTTCTAAAGATTACTGAGAACTTCCTTTCCTCACAGCAGTCATGGGAAGCAGTACAAATATCATCCTTCCATTTTATAGATGAGACACCAAGGCACTTGCTTTGGTTCACAAAGCTATCAAGCTGCAGAGTAGGATTTCAGTTTGTGTTTCTTGACTCCAAGGCTAGTCACTCCTGTACTCTCTCCTTTCTTCATTTCTTCCTTTTTTTTTTTGCTGAGGCAATTGGAGTTAAGTGACTTGCCCAGGGTCACACAGCTAAGAAGTGTTAAGTGTCTGAGACTGGATTTGAACTCAGATCCTCCTGACTTCAGGGCTGGTGCTCCATTCACTGCGCCACCTAGCTGCCCCTCTTCATTTCTTCCTTCCCCATTCCTCCCCTCTCCTTTTTTCTTCCTGCTTCTCTCCTCTTCTCACCTCTTTTCTTCTTTCCCATCTGTTCTCCTCTCCACTATGTATTCCAAAGATAGGAAAGAGACTGAGGTGGAGGTGGGCAAGTAGGCTAGAGAGTACACTAAGGTTGGGATATAAAAAGGACTACATGCAAGTTGATTTTTTCCTACAGATTCTAGCTTCTTGAACTGTGATTCCATGATCCCAAATAGAGTCTTGTGTGTGTGTGTGTGTGTGTGTGTGTGTGTGTGTGTGGTCACAAAATTATGATTTATTATCAATAAATGTCTGATTTTGTATACCCAGGGTCTTGTAAGAATTTCTTGGGCAAAAAGTGAGTAAACAAAGTTTAAGAAACCCTACATGTAGATGACGGACAGCAACTGAAAGTTTTTGAAAAGAGGAGTGGCAGGGTGAAATTGGTACTCTAGGAAGATCTTTTAGTTTTCTCTGCCTCTTGACGTAGGATGTCTCTTTACAGGATGTTTCCAATGTATCTTTCTAGTGTTTTCCACATCACTCTTCTTAACACACATTTCATTTCAAGTGAAGAAACATATTGGTTACATCTTCTCACCTCTGCCTTAGTAAGTCACTCCATCTCAAAGACAGTTTCAATGTATCTCCTAGAAAGATCTCTCCTCGCACCAATGTCATTTTGTATATATCCTGTATTTCTTTTATGTGTGTGCCTGTTGCTTTCCCTCAATAGAATGTAAAGTCCTTTCTGGCTCTTTTCAACAATGAGGTGATTCAGGCCAACTCCAATAGACTTGTGATGGAGAGAGCCATCTACATCCAGAAAGAGGACTGTGGGGTCTGAATATGGACCACAACATAGTATCTTCATCTTTGTTGTTGCTGTTGTTTGTTTGCTTGCTTGTTTTCTTTTCTCATTTTTTCCCTTTTTGATCTGAATTTTCTTTGTGCAACATGATAAATGTGTAAATATGTTTAGAAGAAGTGCACATATTTAACCTATATTGGATTGCTTGCTTTCTAGGGGAGGAGTGAAGAGGGGAGGAAGGGAGAAAAATATGGAAAGGTTTTGCAAGGGTGAATGTTGAAAATTATCTCTGCATGTATTTTAAAAAATAAAAAGCTAATATGTTAAAATAAAAAGACTGTAAAGTCCTTCAGGAAATGACTTGCTTTCATTTTTGTCTCTGCCCCTCCAGTGGGGAGAACAAGTGCTGGGCACACAGGGGATGACTAAAAAATATTGTTTAGATTGAATTAAATAGTAACAGTGCTTATGACAGACTGGGTCTGGGAAAAACTGAAAAACTGGAGTTAAGGAAGCCACTCAGGAGACTGCTTGAAGTCCTCAGGCAAAGGGAATGGAGAGAAAAGTAGGTTATTAGGGGACAGATAACTTCTAAAGAAGAAGTCAGGTGGCCTAAAATTTAATTGGATTTTGAAAATGAAAGACTTTTCTCTTCCTCCCAGCAGATAGGTAAGAAAAAATAGGAGCAAGACATGACTTACATCTCTGGGCATGATCACTAGAAAAGCTGTTTCTGTTTAAATATTTTGAGACTTTTTTTTTTTTTTTAAAACACCAGGAAGGTTTAGTCGTTGGGAAGGTGGCTAGATCTAGAGGTGACTGATGTAAAAACCAAAGTTATCAACAAAACTTACCCTAAAAGAAAAGAAAAGAATCTCAAGGAAGATTCCTCCTCATTCTCCCTGTAGCCAATTCTCAAGCATTAAACTCCCTTGGATGCATGAGCTGTTTTTTGGGAGGAATTTAGATTCCCAATCCTAGAAGGGATCGACATCTCCCAGAAGCCTTCACTCGAAACTCACCTTGTTCGAGGCATCGATGAATTTAACCCCTTTGTAGGTGATGGAAAGAATTATAGTTGGGATCTTCTTCATCTGCTCAGTTGATTTCTGGAGAAAATAGTTAAATAAATAACTCTCGGTGTGTACTCTCATTTTCAGGGCCACCAAAGAACAAGTTTTTTACTTTTTCTCACTCTCCTTCTATTCAGAAGAAAGGTGGAGTTTGGGGCAGGCAGAGCTACTGCTCCCACACTTGGTTGGTCGAGGCCTTGGGGCTGTCCCTAAAGCTTCTGCAGAAGACAGCCAGGGCAGAGGTGCAGGCACTTTTCCCCATGGCCATTTGTTTCTGGCCAGGCCAAGCCTCTCCTTTCAAACATGCTCTTCCTGCTTTCTGCAAAAAATTAATAACCTACCCGCATTTTGGCACAGGCATCCTGTGTGGATTCTGTCCCACGAAGGTCTTTAATCAGCATGGAGCCCAAATACTGTGAAGATGATGGCAAGGACAGAGATTAGCCTGGGGCATTAAGAGGGGGGTACAAATTCACACCCATCTTTCCCAGGTTAAAGATTCTTTTGCAGGGCCCCAAAGTCCTGGCCTTTACTTTCCATGTGTCATTTGCCTAACGTAGGGCTACCTCATAAATAACTGGGCTAAACTTGAACTTCAGAAGTCATTATTATCTGGGGGTACTCAGCTTTATTTATTGTGGTGTTCTCCCCAACTTCACCTTCCCCATCCTATTTCTTCCCAATAAAAAGCCCCTTCATTCCTCTTTGTCCTGTCAGAAGATCTTTGACCTTGCAGGCAACTAATTTAATCTGGTTGACATTGACAGGGGTCAGCAACCTGGACAGACAAGCATGTTAGGACTTTCACAAGACCTAGAAGTGACTCTGCTGTGTTTTCCTTGCTCTCTATAGATAGGCATTCTGATTATATCCCCTTCTGCTTCCTCACAGCTTATCTCTGATCACACTCTCCCATTTTTCACAGAAGCTCTTACCTAAAATCCTTTTCTATTCTGTCCTCTGCAAAGGGAGCCAGGGAGGGCAACAGGCCCTCTACTGGCCTACATGGAATAGGACCATAGAAGAGAAAGGGCCAAATCCCACAACCTTCTCCTTCTCCAAAACAGGCACTTCAAGGTTGCCCCCATGTATGGGTTTGAAGAACACCACTTACATTGGCTTCATAACCACAAGATTCGAAGATGAGCTTCTCTGGTTGATGCTGCCAGCTCTGCACAGGAGCATAAGGAGCAGCCAGGCTAGGGGGACGCAGGGTCAATTTGGCCTCCCGGGAATCCTCCTGACAAGAAAATCACTCAGTTGGAGGGAAGCTTCTCTCTGCCCTTGCCCAGTAAAACCCATCAAACCTACTCACTGTGAATACCTCCCCAAGGTCTCCCCCTCTTCTCTATCCAACCAACATTGTATACATCTTCAATCTCAGAGGAATTGGGTATAATGAGGGTATAATAAATAGACTTTTTGAGAAAAAGTCTAATGTGCCAGCTCAGCCTTCCAATCCAACAGGGTTTTGTGGACCTCCACCACTAAGACAACTGTTTTCTAAAGAAGTTTAAAGAGTGGAGAGGTAAGGTCCAGAGAGTGAACAAAGAAGTCACTGTCATGCTCTGAGAAGCCCCCACATGCTCTTTTTGTTACAATTTGTCCAGACAAGAAACAAGACCTGAGCTGAGAAGAGAAAGGGAAAAATGTTCACAGAGACCTCAGACTCTGACCTGTGTTTTAAAGCGCTCAGCTTGGCTGCAGGCAGCTGGGTCGTGGCAGCTGTCGTGTCGCCTCTTGTCTGTGTCCCCTAAAGGCAGCAGTAAGTCTGCTGACCGCCCAGTGCAAGAATCATTCTGGCTCAGGGGAGAGGATGTTTGGGAAAGCAGATCTTGACACTGTAAAAGGAAAGGAAAAGGACATTTCTAGTCTTTCTGCCTTAGTCAGATGCATAGAGACAAAGCAGTGGGCAGAGATACTTAAGGAATCCAGTGAAAGCTAGGTCTGAACTAGGGAGATGCTGGAAAGCTGGCATTTTTGGCTCAGCAGACTGTGGAGTGCAGGAGTAGAAGGGGGCTGAACAAGTTTTGTTGTCTTCACAGAATAGCCAATCCTCCTCAAAGAAACAGAAGAGAGACCCTTTTGAGCAGGTTAAGATCCTTCCAGGCTACAAAGACAATCAGAACTGTAGGCTTATTGTACAGAGCTGGCTTTCAGAGCATTAACAACACTGGAGTACTTGCCTCAGTCACTCTGAAGTTCAAACTGAAAGCCTCTTTGAGTTCTCCACTGGCCCTTCCTTCTTGAGGTCAACCCCAAGCATGTGAATTCTAGTAACTCTTTAGCCTTGCAAATCTAGAATCTATTTGTGATGTGGTAAAGAAGAGATGCCAGAGGGATAGGCATTCCAATACTCTCTCTCCTACTACTCATGGTTCTGTGGTCTCTCTTCTCTGCTCAGGCCTCTTAGGCCCAGCTTGGAGATCTAATAACCTTCTTTTCTCCCTCTCCCTCTTTCAGTTTTCCATATAATCCCACAGATCAGGAACCTTTCCCTATTAAATGTTTCTTTCCTCCATTCCTGAAGCATTCTAAACACACACGTGTGGAGGCCCAGAGATAGGGAGATGGCAATATTCAGCCACATTCAGCTTCCCCATGGAAGGTGCATCCTAAATAATCAGAAAGGACAATATCTCCATTTAGGGCCTCTCAACTGAGGTACCTAGAACAGTCCCAGAACTCGAGTGACTAAGCACTGGTGAGTAATAAACATTATCCACGGTCACTTGTAGAGTCTGTTCCCTGTCCCAGTTCTTCTCCCTACTGGAACTGACCAATCATGGATTTTACTGACTTGTTCTATTTTTAGTAATCTTCCAATGTCTATAAAAACTCAAAGAATACAAGCAGAAGAGTCCTTGATTGCAGAGGAAAGTTTTGGACTAACTAATTAGGGAACACTGGTCTATTTAACAAATTGATATGTGCTTGGAGTTCTGCCTAAGTTGCTTTTTGTTACAGATTGGAATTTTGTGGCTTACAATAACCCAGGCAACCCAGATGAGGAGAGAGTTTACATTTTAGTCTATCTCAGACCTTGGCACAGCACTTAGAAGACAGCTGACTAAGCCCTGCTCCTCATGCACTAGTGGCAGGGCCCCAAAGGGGAAAATGGCTAAGACAGGAGTCTTCTTTGTAACAAAACCTGGCTCTCTTTGAGGACACTCTCCTTATTGCCTAATGGTGAAAGATAAACACATGCCTCTTTCCTTCTGTCCTATACCCTTCCTTAGAGCTTCCAACACTGACAGTCAGATCAGCTCAACTCACTCGAAGCTGGGAGAAGCGAGGAGGTTTTTGGGGGGGCTCCTCATAGGGCCGATCTGCAAGAGAGGCAATGATCCGTTTCCGGTGGCCAAGGAGGTGAACTTTTAGCACCTGAGAGATGAGGAAGGGAATAGGTTAAGACCATAAAAATGGGTATGCTTGATACACCCTCACCCCGCTTCATCCACCACAACAAGTCGGATTTAAGTAGCAGCACTGGGTTATGCATCAGCGCAGAAGATACTTAGCTTGGAGTTAGGGAGCTTGAGTTTAAGTGCTAGCTTGGTAGTCACTTCATCATCTTGGATCTATTTCCTTATTGATAAAATGAAGGAGTTTCTAAGGTCCCTTCTAGTCCCCTCCTCCGCCTCATCTTATCTCAGCAGCATCTTATGAGCTCCCTAATGTGGGCCTATTTCTACAACAGCTGGTTCTGGATCCCAGGCCCTGTTCCTTTGGTCTGGCTCCCTCAACTCAAGGAAAGAAGATGCTGTTTCTAAAGACCCTGAGCCTGTGTCTTTCACTAAATTCAACGTTTTCTCAGATCTGGCCTCCCAATCTCATGGGCCCAGGCCGTGGACCAAAAGATAGCAGTTGAAATCTCAGGAGTCCTGAGGCTGAAGGTCATGACACTGAACTTTCTTGGGAGCTCTTAGCAGTTGTTCTGGCCATACTCTCCCACAATCTCTGGTCACTGAGGCTGAGTTTGGTCATTTCATTTAAGTCTGTCCTTCCAAAGAAACTTAGCTCCAAGCCACCCCAAAACACAATTCAACAGTGGTTTAGTTCAGGCAATGAAATTCAGGTCTTCCTGAAGCCTTCCGAGGTTGTACCAAAGGAGAATGATTTTACATGTTCCTTCTACTAATAGTAATCCCTTTTTTTCCTACCTCATAAAGAGATTCAGATACACAGACTGGCCCAATGGGAGGAAAGTTTAGTCAATCTGTTATACTCACATTAACTAGCTCCAATTCCCAGAGGTTTTTCACAGTGTCAATAGAACTGTAGCCACTTGACAGGAAAGACTGGATATAGTCCTGCAGCCCCAGAGAGTCAAGCCAGGATGGGACAGATGGCTGGGCATTCCCATCACAGCCCAGAGGTTTTACCTATGATAAAGGGAAAGGGAAATAATGCATGACAGATGGTACAAGATGAATATCCTCCTGCAGAGGCCACTGACATGCCTACACCAGCTCCACATCAAAATGAAAGTAGTTGATACAGTGAAAACTCTCTCCAGAAAGTTACATGAGCACCTCTACTCAAGCACATGTTTATCTAGAGTCACCTCGGGGAAGAGAGGCTCTTTGAGAGGGCAAAGTAATTTACAGGTGATTCCAGAACATTGAAAACCAATGTCATGGCCAGGGATCTGATAGAAAATGGAAGATAATATAATCATTCCTGTGATACTGAAAATAATTCTGCTGGAGCTGTATCGACATGGGAAGATGGAAAGGGGGAGAAGAAAGGTGACATTCAGTTCAATATTTCCAGCTAACATTTCCCAGACTTTCAAATTCCTGTAGCTTATTTTTAGGTGTATCATGCACCCAATGGGCAATCCAGTATAATCAATGAATCCCTTTTCAAAATGTTCTGAAATGCATAAAATAGGATTATAAAAAGAAATCAATTATATTGAAATAAAGATGCATTTTTTTTTTCATCCATACAAGTTCACAAACCTCCTGAAATCTATCTACAGACCCCAGGTTAAGAAGTCTTGCTCTAGGAGTATACAGGTTCTTTGGGTATATCAGAAGAAGGATAGTTTATGTAGGAAAAGAACACTTTCTATTTTATCTTAGTTTTAAGAAACAAGAGATCTTTTCAAATATAGCAATTCTCATGATGAGATATTATCCACCTCCAGATAAAGAGGTGATGAAATTTTTAAACATGGTCAATGTGGTAATGTATTTTGCTTGCCTATAAATGTTTGTAATACATTTTGTTTTTCTTGCTTTCTTAGTGAGGAGAGCTGAGGACTGTCAGAGGGAAGAAGAGAATGTGAATCTTAAAATAAAATAGAATTTAAAAGAAAAACTGTTAAAATTAAACAAATATAGCCATCTACATTTTAGTCGAAAGAAGCAAAGGTGGTTGCTGATTGGCCCTTGACATCATTCTTGAATTGAACTTATGGCTCCCTCACTTAGAGGAGCAGTTGTGCTAGGTTTTCTCATGTCCAGATCCTCCAGTACCATTGATGTTGGGGTCCAGATTGTCAGTGTGAATTTGTCAGAAAAATAGGAACACATGCTTTGGCATTCCCAGAGCTATCAGGCCTATGTAGTAGTGAAGAGAAGCTGGATTCACAGTCAGGAGGACCTGCCTTGGATATTTGCTGTATGACCTTGGCAAGTACCTTAACTTGTATGAGTTTTAGTTCCCTTCTCTATAAAATGAGGGGCTGAACCTGATAGCCTTCAAGGTTTTTTCCAGCTTTCAACATAGGGTCCTGGGAGTAAGCCCTACAAGGTGAAGGTCAATTCCGAGTAGGATCATAGACTTCTGAGATGATCAGACATTTTTCATAATAGGTAGATCCACTCTCCCACAAGCTCTCTTGAGCCCAGATAATTTCCCTCTATCTTGGATTTCCAGGAGGGCTTAAAATATAACCAGGAACTCAAAAGGGCCTTATGTCACTCCTCTGTCAGGATGGAGAGGCAATGTTGCAACAAAAAGATGAGATGTCTAGGTCTATGACCTGAAGCAAGAGGTCCATCCAGGGCATGGTTCTAGATACATTTGCGAGAAGGAAATGGGGATGAAGAGATGATTTAGGGTTATGCTCAAAAAGTGATCAAACTGTGCATACCCTTTGACCCAGCAGCGTTTCTATTGGGCCTATATCCCAAAGAGATCATAAAGGAAGGAAAGGGACCCACATGTGCAAGAATGTTTGTGGCAGCCCTTTTTGTAGTGGCTAGAAACTGGAAACTGAATGGATGCCCATCAATTGGAGAATGGCTGAATAAATTATGGTATATGAATGTTATGGAATATTATTGCTCTGTAAGAAATGACCAGCAGGACTATTTCAGAGAGGCCTGGAGAGACTTGCATGAACTGATGCTGAGTGAAATGAGCAGAACCAGGAGATCACTGTACACAGCAACAAGACTAAAGGATGATCAATTCTGATGGAAATGGTTCTCTTCAAGAGAGAGAGACACAATTGAAGAAAACAATGATGTGATTCAAACCAATTCCTATTGTCCAGCAATGAAGATAGTCATATACATCCAGAGAGAGGCCTGAGGGAACTGAGTGTGGACCACAACATAGCATTTTAACGCTTTCTGTGAATATTTCCATGCATTTTGTTTTCCTTCTTAGGTTGTTTTTTCTTCTTCTCTTTCTAGATCTGATTTTTCTTGTGCAGTAAGATAACTGTATGGATATGTATACATATATTGGATTTGTCAAAAAATTTAACATATTTAATATGTATTAGACTACCTGTCATCTAGGGGTGGGGATGGGGGGAAGGAGGGGAAAAATTTGGAACAAAAAAATTATTTTTGCAAAGGTCAATGTAGAAAAATCATTCATATGTTCTGTAAATAAAAAGCTTTAACAAAAAAAAAAAAAAGAGATGATTTAGGGGAGGACAATTATCTTTAAGAATTAACTAAAGATCTGGTTATCCAATCCCATAGGCCCTGGCCAAATAATCAATAATTTATTAAGTGCTTAATATGACATCATGCTATACTTTAGAGTTATAAAAAAAAAAAGGCAAAACACAGTCATTACTATTAAGGAACTTTCATTATAAAAAAGGAGCAAACATGCAAGCAACCATGTACAAACCATGCATATACAAGATAAAAGCACATACACACACACATATATTATTTCCCTAATATTATCAGTATTTTCCCTATAAAGAACTTAGAACACAAAAAACAGAAGTTTAAGGTTCTTCTTAATAAGCTTGCACAATTCAATACAAAAATCATAACTTTCTATGAGCTAAGTGACCAGTCACTAGTGAACTTCCAGAGAGCCTAACCTGAGAAATAGGCCTCACTATGAACCTGTGTTCTAAAGAGGCTGAGAGGTTCTTTATAATGTGTGTGTGTGTGTGTATGTGTGTGTGTGTGTGTGTGTGTGTATGTGTGTAGATAGACAGACATCAGATTGAATAGAAGGTAACTGTAGAACAAAGCATTTTGTTGGGGGGTGGGGGGCTGGGAAGGGATTATGAAAGCCTTTTGCAAAACATGGAATTTAAGACTGAAGGAAGCTAAAATGTGGAAATGTATTTCAGGCATGAGGATTGGAGGCAAAATAGCATGAAGATGGGAAATGGAGTATGATATGCAAGGAACAGCAAGGAAGCCAGCGCCACTGGATTATAGAGCACTGTTAGGGGCAACTGTTGGCAAAGTGCTTGATTCACTGGGTCTGGAGTAGGGAATATCAAAGTTCAAATCCAGCCTCAGGCATGTACTTAGCTGTGTGACCCTGGGTGAGTCACTTAACATTTGTTTACCTCAGTTTCCCCATTTGTAAAATGGGGATATTAATATAAACAAATAGCTCTTATTTCCTAGGGTTATTGTAAGGATTAGATAATATTTGTAAAGTGCAGAGTCCGGCATACAGTAGGTGCTATACAAATGGTGATTATTATCATGTAAAAATATTTGGCTTTAAAAGTCAAACTGAGGATTTAACATTTGATCCTGGAGGTAACAGGAAACCACTGTAGTTTACTGAGAAGAGGAGTACCATGGTCAGACCTGTGTTTCAGGAAGATCACTATGGTAGCACATTGGAGAATGTACTGGAGCAGGGATAGACTTGAGCCAAGGAGATCAATCAGAAGGCAACTGGATTGTCCATGCATGAGGTGATGAGGGATAGGCAGATGGTGATGCAAGTCTGGAGTTTAGGAGAGAGGTTAAATTTGGATAAACAGATGTGACAATCATTTGAATAGAGATAATAACTGAATCCATGGAATCTGATAAAATTACAAATCAAAATCATGTAAAGGGAAAAGAGGGTCAAGGAGGATAATCAGAGTAAGAGTCAGAGTCAGAATACAGAAGTGGGGTGGGTAAAGGGAGAAAAGATTGAGGCTCCACAAAAGAAAAAATTTCTTAAGATTTAAGCTGTACAGAAGTTTGATGAATTGTTGTGGGAGTTACCGAGTTTCCTCCTCACTGCAGGTGTTTAAACACTGTCTGGCTAACTACTTATCAGGGCTATTATAGAGAGTATTCCTATTTCAGTAAAATTCAGTAAAAAAAAAATTTCCAGATTAGATGGCCTCTGAGATCCCTTCTAACCTATTCAGTGACTCTTTGTGATCATCCTTTTCCCTTTGTTTTGGCTTAAATTGAAGCACAAAGGAACCAAAAGCATTTTTACCTTAGGCAAAGACCTTGCAGCCTGCAGAAGCTTTCGCCGATGCTGAGGTTCACTGATCCCAATGTCCCGAAGGTCCTGATCTTCCATCACATTACTCCCCTGAAGACAGAGAACAAGAGGGTTTTAATAGAAATCATGGCTTCCCTGACTATTCAAGGCCTTCTGAAGAGGCTGCTCTAAATTTCTTCCCTTACTGAAGGGAATAATTGAGGTCATCTTCTATATTTCCTCACATGGCTAGCCTAGCACAGTCTAATCCATGGCAATTTGGACAAAAGAGAACTTGAGTTTGAATCCTGACTCAGACATTTACTAGCTATGACCTTTAGCATGTCACTTAAATCTTATTTGTCTTCCATTTCTTCATGTATAAAATGGGGATGATAATATCTACTTCCCAGAGCTGCTGTAAGGATCAAATGAGATAATGTATGTAAAGTTCTGCATACTTTAAAGTGTTATATAAATTCTAGTTCTTGTTCTTCAATAATAACATTATTGTTATTATATATGACATATAAAATATAATATATGACATATAAAATATAATTATCCATCATCATTGTTGTTATTATTATTGTTACTGTTATTTTAGTATAAGCTCCCTAGCAGCAGGGGCTGATAAAGTGCTCTAAGTTCTTTGAAGGATTTGACCCACAGGAAAATCCTTTTTCATTTGAGGAAAAACTTTTCTCCAAGACAGAGAAAAGAAGCCATATTCCAGGTTACTGGAAGAACACCGAAGAATGACCCAGTCAGATGAACATTCTCAGATCAACACTATCTCATGCACAGAATAAGTCTTAAGACATATTAGCTGAATTGATTTCAATTAGCCTTTTTTTTTTTTTTAACGGATAGCACAGTCAACAGTTTGAGGAATATGTAATTTTGTATTTTAGTGCTAATATGACTAGGGTCAGACCTCCTCCTTTTGATCCATGTGATACCTCTGCTGAACCAAAACTGCCTCAAAGGAAAGTAAAGGGATTCCTTTATTTCCCTGAATTAAATGTTTCCCTCCCAGAGCTTAGATGGTCATGTACAGAGGGAAGCATGATATAAAAAGAAAAAAATTGAACTAGTGTTGCAGTTCCTGGTTTTAGTTCTAGCTTTGTCACTTAAGTACTGTGTCAGCTAGATAATCTTTAAAACCTGACATCCTGTAATTCTAGGAAGTTAAGCTCCTGACAACCTTGGATAGAAAAAACATCTGAATCAACTTAATTTGTAAGGACTAAAAAACACAAGTCTTGCGAAATTTTAAAATATGTTTTAAAGTTTTAGGGATGCTTTTTCAAAACACCAGTTATTTCCTGATAATACTGCTTCTTCCCTTCCCAATCTGCAGTCCACCATCCCACTCCTAATTTTCTCATGTAACACAAGAAAACAGATTGACAAAGAAACTGCCTCAGAGTTTATGCAACATCCCAAACCTGTAGTCCCCTACCTTTCTACAGAGGTAAAGGAAATGTCTTTCATTATTTTTTCTTTAGAACATTAATCACAGCAATTCATCAGAATTCAGCTGTCTTTGTGATATTTTTGTTTATCCTATTGCAGCGCTTGTGTATATTTTCTTGGTCCTATTTGTTTTCAAAAGCTTGTTTTTAAGAATTTCTTCATATTCTTTCTACCATGCAATGAATTTCACTGTTTCCACATAAGTGATTGGCATCATTATGCCATAAGATTTGGCATCTATGTATCTTCCATTTTTTTTTTGCTACCCCAAAAAACTATTCTTACAAATATTTTGGTTTATATGAGATTCCCTTCTCTCTGATCTCCTTGGCAGGATATGCCCATTATTGGAACAGCTAAGTCAAAGGATATAAATGATTTAGCCATTTTTCTGACCTTCATGAAAAAACTTAAAAGTTGGTTTAAAAAGCAAAAAAAAAAAAAAAAGAGAGAGATTGCTATGTTTCCTTGGAGAGGAAGGGTGAGTATGGTGATTCTGTGAATTTCTGAAAAAGACTAGAGCTAATTCTCTCCTTTATCCCTGTTTTCCTAATTCCTTGTCCCCAGTAGTTGTGTTGGTATGTAAACTAAAGTTATCTCAATCTAGAAATATTAGAGGAAATAGTAGCAATCCACTGGAGGCTTCTGAAGATCTCACTTGGTCAGTGACATTAGGCAGTGGCAATTGGAAGTCTCAATGTTTCTGGGAATACCCCCCCACCCTACTTCCATGGAACAGGCAACCCCAAGAATTTTTAGAATAGTCCTTAGCAGTTTTCAGAAAAATCATTTCAATGGGAAACAACTGTTTAGAACATAGCAATTTTGATTACATAAAATGTAAAAGATGTTGCACAAACAAAATCAACTCCATCAAAAGAGAGAGGAATGAGAGAGGCCAAATCACTTCCTGCTGATCAGATCCCTCATTCTACCAATTTGCTGATAATAAGAGCCCAGTCTGGCTCATTTCATCCAGAAATTGTAAAAGTCTTCCAGAAAAAAAAAAAGCTCTTCTCTCTTTTTCTCTGATTGAATTTTCACCTCCATCAGAAACACCTCCCTTAATATAGAAAAGCCATAAAGGTTGAAAGCTCCTAGTCTAATCTGTCATCAAATTTTTTCACCTCAAAGAGTCCTAGAACTGGAGGAGATCTAATTTTACCATTTTACAGATGAGAAAACTGACAACTAGAAAGTGAAAAAAGGTGGAGTCCAAGGTTATACCATTAACTCCATTATGATGCTTCCTTTACTGCCTCCTAATGACTGAGAAATTGACTTTTAAGAAATCTCTTTCCATGTTCAAGTCAAGTAATTAAATTATGTGTGCAGGGACTGACCTCCTAACCAAGACCAGGCCACTTTCCATAAATGTCCAATGATGTTCCCTTGTGCCACTATGGCAGTAAGAGTTTGGGAGATTATTTTCAGAATTCCACTTCCCCCTAGCCCCACTGATGTGGCACCCAGATTATGATCCAGGGAGCATAGAAGGTCCCAGCTAGAACTAGTGCCTAGCAGAATCCTATTTTACATTTCCTTTGCTCCAAAGCCCACTTATCATCTTCCTACCAATGTTCCCTGTCCTTCCAGACCAGACACTGATTCCCCCATTCCCATCCTTGCTAGACCAGAATCTGTCCATGCTGACCAGCACGCCCTGACTCCTATGGAGCAGACATCCCAGTGTAACATGGGGATTCCCCGCCCTGGCTACCTACTATGCTGTATCCTTTAAAATTCTAGGTCTTTCCTTCTATTCTGTGGCTGAACTTTTCTTCTACATATATTATCTTCTCCCAGTTAGAGTGTGAACTCCTTTGAAAGGAATTGTTTCAATTTTTTCTATTTTTGTCCTCATCATTTAGCATTATTTGTGGCACAAAGTAAGCCCTAAATAAACGTTTTTCATTCATCCATAATGGCTTAGCTAGTACCTAATTGGAGACACACAAAAAAGACTGCCTTATGTGGTTTAAGGAAGTTAACTGGATACAACACAAGGAGGGAGGAAAGTTTTTGATAGATATCGGAAGAGAGTATTAATCTGGGAGGTCCAATGCTTCACTGATACAACAACCATAATGTTGTTCTATTATTAATACCATTTGCAAATAGTGTGTGTTTAAGTGGCTTCCAGTCCAGAAATACATCATAATCCAGTAGAAAAAGATGTTGCAAATAGAATCAGAGAACCTAGGTTCTCTTATCCGAAAAAAATGAGACTGTTGGACTAAATAAACTATAATGTCCTTTTCCATCTCTCTTTTTATGATCCAGTGGCTAAAACATATAAGGGAATCCACTACTTACTGCTGGGTGGGAAGACATGGCAGCAAAATCTATGAGTTGCCTCACATAGCATTAGAGGATTTAAGAGCGACCCTCAGAGCTGCAGAGGATCAGCACTCTAAAAACCTAGAAAGTGTGGGGAGCTTCTTAGCTCATCTATAGGTATGATCAGGGAAAAACCCAGAAGCTGACATGAAAATCAGGTATTGGAATTTCTCACCAAAATTCCAAACTCCCACTGACAATTCTGCCCATGGAGAAGAAGGCTGGGCTTGGAATGGAAAGACCTGGGTTTGAGTTCAACTCTGAGATCTGCATGAGCACTGACAGATAAGATATTTGACCTATTTGGACCTCAGTTCCCTCATTTGTAACATGAGAACAATAATATCTGTACTATCTATCTAATATTGTTATAAAAAAAGTATTTTGTTAAAACCCAAAGATGAACTGTTAATTTTATTATTAGAGTAAAGTACATGTTCCCTCACACTTGCCTCAATAGGCATCAGGAGTACTGGTATTTGTGCTTGTTTGCATGGTGTTCAGGATGTCAATATGTAAATTATGAAGATAGCCAGGATCCTCAGCCCCTGAATCAGTGCTGATAGCACTTCAGGTCACAGAATGTCACACATGCCCAAACAATTAAAGTAGAAATGAAGTGATAATTATGTGTTTTTGAAAACCATACCAAAGCTTTATTGGAGAGCATTGCCTCTAACTTTCTATATCAGAAACAACATAGTATTTTCTAGGCTCAAATGAAGCAATAATATGATTGTCTACTTACAAACTTTTTGTAAACTAGCTGAGTGGTTTTTTTTTTCATTTTTTCATTAATTAATACTTTTTATTTGCAAAACATATGTATGGGTAATTCCTAAACATTAACCCTTACAAAGCTTTCTGTTACAAATTTTTCCCCCCTACTCCCCACCCCTCCCCTAGATAGCAGGATATCCACTACATGATAATTATGTTAGAATACTTAAGAAATTGAATATATGTATAGTTATTGCCACACATCATTTTTTTGTTCAGGAGAAATCGTATCTACAAGAAAGAATAATCCAATAAAGGAAATACAATGCAAGCAAATCTCAATAGAGAACATGAAAATGTTATGTTGTGGTCCACATTTCACATCCCTCTCTCTGGGTGTATATGGCTTTCTTCACTGAACACTTGGAATTGGTTTGAAGCATTTCATTGTTGAAGAGAGTCATGTCCCTTAGAACTGATCCTCATATAGTCTTGTTGTTGCCGTGTATAATGATCTCTTGGTTCTGCTCATTTCACTCAGCATCAGTTCATGCAAGTCTCTCCAGGCCTCTCTGAAATCGTCCTGCTGGTCGTTTCTTACAGAACAATAATATTCCATAACATTCATATACCATAATTTATTCAGCCACTCTCCAATTGATGGGCATCCATTCAGTTTCCAGTTTCTAGCCACTACAAAAAGTAGCTAAGTGTTTTTAATAGGGAAATTTTATAACTGAACCAAGATGACAGAACTTTCTATCCATTCCATATTTGTGACAGCAAACAGTACATCTAATATATCTTCCTGGGATACTCTGTGTATACATTTTATAAATAAGCACCAGGTCATTTCAATATAGCATAACAAAAATTGAACTATACAAGTTTGAGCTTGCAATATGGGATAATGGGATGCAAAATGTAGTACAGGTAATAAAGAAATGTATCAATAATCAAAATACTTTTTTCTTGATTTTTAAAAAATTTTCTTTCTCCTGGTTACAAAAACTTAATTAGCCTTAAAGCCCATCTGAAAATTTATATGCAATTATCCACAGTACTTTGCATGACTACTAAGGTTCTTGACTATAACCAGAATTAGTTTTTGCATCAACCCTATTTACAAAGGTGGTCCCCTTGGAAGCACTCTGCTGAACTAGTTTTTCAAGATCAAGTTAATAAGAATGACTACTATACTTTAAGCTATTAGAGAAATAGGAGTAATACTAATAAACATATTCATACATCCACCAGCACTGTTAAAGTTTATTACTCATTCAGAATTAGAAAACAAACACATATAAAGTTGTCTGCCTTAGCAAACAGAACCAAAGAATACAGCTGAAATTCTACTGTCAGAGAACAATGAGGAAAGAAGTTAGAAGTTAGGTGACTTCTTTAAAAAAAATATCATTCAATAATGCATTTTTGGTGGAGTTCTGAACTGATTCTACCATTCTGGAGAGCAATTTGGAACTATGTCCAAAGGACTATCAAACTGTGCATGACCCTTTGATCCAGCAGTGTCACTACTGAGTCTGTATCCCGAAGAGATCATAAAAGAGGGAAAAGGACCCACATGGCAAAAATGTTTATAGCAGCTTTTTTATGCCAAGGAATTGGAAATTGAATGGATGACCATCAGTTGGAAAATGGCTGAATAAGGGTATATGAATGTAATGGGATATTATTGTTCTATAAATGATGAATAACAGGTTGATTTCAGAAAATCCTGGAAAAACTTACATGAGCTGATGCTAAATGAAGTGAGCAGAACCAAGAAAACACTTCACAATGTAACAGCAAGATTGTGTGATGATCAATTATGATAGACTTAGCTCTTTTCAGCAACTCAGTGATCCAAAATGCCATCTGCATCCAGAGGGAGAACTATGGAGACTGAATGTATATCAAAGCATATTGTTTTCATCAATTGAGTAGCTTTGGGCAATGATATATGACTATGTATATGACAATATTCTCAAAGATTTCTGGAAGTTTAATAACTAGCAAAACAGGAAAATGTGGGAAAGGTTCTATAAAAGGCTTTTGGTGGCTCATCATACTCTTAATGATAATGTATAAGAAAAAGCTTTGAAAATTATAAAGCAATAGGTAAATAAGGTGGCATTATTAACATGAAGTTGGTAGTATTGGTGAGAGTGACTTTGGGTTCTTTTCATGAATAATCCTAGAACCCAAGGGAAAAAAAAAAACCCTGCTACATGACCCCAAGAGCAGCAGCAATTTGGTTGTGGTTACAGCAAGATTACAAGGTTACAAGCATCACAGGTATCTTCTTGGGGCTTACAGAAGGATAGGGCATGAATATCTAAGATTTCAGTTTGCTTTGCTTGGAATATGATTGTACTTAGGATTTTTTTTTAAGTAGTCAATAAATATTTATTAAGCATCTACTACATGCCGATTCCTTTTGTCAAAAAGCAGAGACACTTTAGATAAAGGGGCAGAAGGAGAAATTCCTTCAGATAGAATTCTTATTCCTAAATTCCATGTCCTATTGAATGCCAAGGATTTTACTCTCCTAAGCTGAAGAACCACTTTTTTTTAATCTCTTAATTAGATTTTATCTCTTAATAAGAGGGATTAACTCTGAAGCTCACTGCTTCTACTGACATCTAATAGAAAAAAAAGTGGGAATCTAAAGATCTAGATTAAGAAAAGTGAAATAAGAGAATAAGTGTTTATATAGTACTCCTCCAGGAGTTTATATAGTACATCCTCCAGGTATGGGGTTAAATGCTTTAAAAAATATTATCTTATCTGATTCTTATAATAACCTGAGAGGGAGGTACTATTATTGTCCCCATTTTACAGTTGAGAACATTAAGGAAAACAAAGAATAAGTTATTTACCTAGGGTCACATAGCTAGTAGGAGATATGAGGCTGAATATGAACTCAAGCATTCCTGACCTGAGGTTTGATGCTCTTTCCACTATGCCACTAGCTGCCTCTCATTTTTCACAAGTTAGAAAGATCTGAGTTCAAATCTGACCCCAGCCATTTACTAGCTGGAGCAAGCCATTTAACCCTGCTTATCTAAGAAACAGCTAGATAAGGGCACAGAGGACAGAGTGCTCGGCCAGAAAGACCTGAATTCAGATGTAGACTCAGACACCAGCTGGGTGATCCCAGGGAAGACACTTAACCAGCCACCAGTGTCTTTGCTAAGAAAACCTAAGAGTCAGACACGACCAACACAGCTGCTTTCAGGTAGGGGTGGGGTAAAGACCAATCTGTCAC
This sequence comes from Myrmecobius fasciatus, assembly GCA_023553655.1. Lineage (NCBI taxonomy): Eukaryota > Metazoa > Chordata > Mammalia > Dasyuromorphia > Myrmecobiidae > Myrmecobius > Myrmecobius fasciatus. The sequence continues at coordinate 201,601 of JAJPUD010003609.1, forward strand.
TTCAGTCCAGCAGCAGACCCATGGCAAGCTTGGGTGCACCTTCAGGGCATACTGACTGTTGTGCATACCTACATATATGTGGGAGTGGGAGGGAGAGGGGTGACACAAGTGGGTTCTATGACAATAAAAAAAAATTTACTATGTGATCTCACCATGTCTCAGTTTCCTCATTTCAAAACTGTGTGTGCCAAAACTTCTGCAAGGCTTCTATTTATATTTGCTTGTGGGCTCCATGGAAGGGGAATTTTAGAACACTGTCCAAGTCTCTTAGTAAGAGAATGGAGCATAACATTATTACTAATTATCAATACTAATTACTAGTGCTAGCAAACTAGTCCTGGCATGTAGTCCGTGTGTTAGCATGCCAGGTAAAATGAGGAGTTAAGGGGCAGCTAGTTGGTGCAGTGAATAGAGCACCAGACTTGAAGTCAGGAGGGTCTGAGTTCAAATTCAATCTTCTTAATACCTTCTAGCTATATGACCTTGGGCAAGTCACTGAACCCCAATTGTGGGAGGGAAGGAGGGGAGGAAAAAAAGGAAAGGAAAGGAAAGGAGAAGAAAGGAGAGAGGAGGAGAGGAGAGGAGAGGAAAGGAGAGGAAAGGAGAGGGGAGAGGGAAGAGGGGAGAGGGGAGAGGGAAGAGGGAAGAGGGAAGAGGGAAGAGGGAAGAGGGAAGAGG
>JAJPUD010003609.1:207339-238394 GCA_023553655.1 Myrmecobius fasciatus
GTGTGTGTGTGTGTGTGTGTGTGTGTGTGTGTGTGTGTGTGTGTGTGTGTGTGTGTGTGTGTAGCTTAGGAAAAGAGCAATCTAATTAAGGAAATATCACCTACTAATGGTTAGGGCTTGGCCAAACAAGAAGGAATGACCTCTCAGAAAAAATGGATCCATAAAATTCAGAGTTAGACTGGTATAAGGCCTTTATTGTCTCATAGTGCCAAGAATAATGAAGAGAAACCAAAGATGAAATTCAGTTTACATGTTAGAAAAACATTGAAAAACTAAACAAAGATTCTGGAACAGGGAAAAGATGAAAGGACCATGCCATTTGTGGACTGGTTGAAGGAAAAACGAAATGTTTAACTAATCAAAGATGAGATTTGGGGCTATCAATGCTATCTTCAGGTTTCTGAAAGTTATTCTTAGGAAAAAAGGAATTAACTACTTTTGCTTGGACCTACAGAGCAAAGAAAAGTAAGAAGACTAGAAATGGCCAAAGAGGTAGCTTTCAGAATGATATAAGAACAAATTCTTGACTTCCAGAGTGATAACTTTCCAATCATAATATAATTTCAAGTGGAAGCTGGATAACTTGTCACATATACAGTAGAAGTGATTCCTGTAGGAGTCAAGCTTCCAAATCCAAAATTCTATAATACCAGTCCTAATCTCTCTGCAAGACCACTGGAAGGCATTGCTGCTCTAGAAGTAGAGGTCAATAGTACAACTCCAGAGTCTAAACCTGAAAAATAATAGTAGAAAGGAAACAAATAGAGAAAAAAAGCCACAAAGATGGAAATTGCCACTCCAGGCTTCTTGGATTTGAAAAAAAAAAAAAAACCCTTTGAATAACAGTCTTTCTCCTTTGAGAGATATATCCTATTTTAGGGAGCCTTTCATATACAGAGGTAATTTTTGCTTTTATTAGAGCAAAGAAAAATTCTTCTCTCTTCCCTATGATATTATTATACTATATGAATTATGTCATCAAACTCTGACATGTACAATAGCTTTATTGGCATTAGTACACAAGTCACTCACTGGTCAACACCTTGACTCATCTCCATCCAATTTGGATTTTCGAGAAGAGAGGTTTCAATCCTTTTGAGTCAGTAATTCACATTAACTACTAGAGAATCTGTCCCTGCTACAAACAAAATCACTACCCATCTATTCTTAGTGCAGGTTTCCTTAGTGGCCATACAGATTCTAGGTGGACAATTTGTGAGTGCATATATCCTGCAAGGTTAGAAAGTTATTGATGTATTTTTCCAAATGTCTTCGACAACTTTTCCAATAACTATCAGCCCAGAAGAACAACTCAAAGGATAAAAGTCTCTTATTTAATGCAAATAAAATAGATCCACAAGAAGACATTGCTTTTAATGTTTGGAAATAATAAAAACAATAACTGAAAGGCTACATGGTGAAGTATAGCTAGAGCTGGTCTCAGTGTCAGTATAACTAGGGTACCACACACTCTTAACACATTAGGCCTGGGCAAGTCCTTTTAAGGGCCAAAAAGCATCTTTCTAAGACTACAAGTTGCAGAGCAGGAGCTGATATCTACTGGCAGAAGAAGCCCCTTCCCAAGAACTTCCTACACTGAAGAAATCTCACATTGAGGCAAAAAGAATAACACCCTGGGAATTGAAAAGAGCTGGATTCAGGTCCTACCTCTGCTACCTTGAGCACATCACTTCCTGAAGGCCCCAGGAGCTTCATTATGACTTTGATGCCCTATAATGATAGAGGGTTTTTTCCCCTGGAAGTTTCCTATACTAATTATAGGAACACCACACATTCTCTCTCTCTGTCTTTCTCTCTCTCACATACACACATCAGTACATATACTCAAATATCAACATTTCATAAATTTGGATAAAGGATTTGAAGTCAATTTTGAAAGTGAAATATGCAAAGGTTACTGCCATTTACATATCACCAAGAGATTTGCAAATTGCTTTATGATCATTATCACATTTAATTCTCATAATAAGTCTATGCAATAAGCATATAAGGTAATATAAGTCTCACTTAATAGAGGAAGAAACCGAGGCTAAAGACATTAAGTAATTTACTCAGAATCATGTACTAATAGGTGCCTGTGGTCAGCTCTGAATCCACGTCTACTGGGGTATGCCAGAGTCAGCTAGGATCAACTTACAAGAGCCAATTGTTAAATTTTCAATGTGAGCATTTGCATCTCAGAAATTGGCAAATTCTGATTTGCTTGATTATCATTTTGTTAATATCTAGGCTTCTTTCCCTTCTCAGAAAGCTGGAGGCAATATACCACCATCCTTCAGTCACTATGCTAGTCATCATGCTTCTCTCTCTCTGTCTCTGTCTCCCCCCCCCCATATATATATGTGTGTGTGTGTGTGTGTGTGTAAAAATATATATATATATATACCCTTTGATCCAACAGTCTCACTACTAAGTTTGTATCCCAGAGAGATCATAAAAAATGTTTGTAGCAACTCTTTTTGTAGTGGCAAGGAACTGGAAACTGAATGTATGCCCATCAGTTGGGGAATGGCTGAATATATGATATATGAATATATGAACATATATAGGATATATGAATGTTATAAATATTATTGTTCTATAAGAAATGATGAACAGGTTGATTTCAGAAAGGTCTTGAAAGGCTTACATGAACTGATGCTGACTGAAGTGAGTAGAACCAAAAGAACATTGTATACAGTAACAAGATCATGTGATATCAACTGTGATGGACTTGGCTCTTTTCAACAATGAGATGATTCAAAGAAATTCCAATAGACTTGTGATAGAAAATGCCATCCAAAGAGAGAACTAAGGAGACTAAATGTGGATCAAACATAATATTTTAACCTTTATTAGTTGGTTTGTTTGCTTTTTCTTTCTCATTTATTTCCCTTTTGGTCTGATTTTTCTTCTATATGATAAATATGGAAATATGTTTAAAAAGATTCCACATGTTTAACATACATTAGATTGCTGCTGTCTTGAGGAAGGGAGTGGTAAGGAAGGGAAGGAGAAAATTTTGAACACAAAATCTTACAAAAATAAATGTTGGAAACTATATGTGTATTTAGAAAAAACAAAATACTACTGATTAAAAAAAGAAAAGAAGGAAGAAAGAAGGTTCTATCACATTTTCAGTGGTCCAGATATTGGTTCTATCAAAAACTTACTTCTTGAATTACCCATACATATGTTTTACAAATAAAAAGCTTTAATAAAAAAAAACAAAAAAACCCCAAAAACTTACTTGTCTAAGACTCTGAAGCACTTGATGACAATTATCCTTTGAGGTATCCATTGCTTATAATATTATCCCAATTTAGCAGATAAGAAAATTAAGGCTCAGAGAGATTAAGTGAATTATACAATGTTAAACAGGTTAAGGGTAAAAGCCAGTGTACATTAGTCTCCTGACTTTGATTTTATTGTACCTGTTACTGTACTATACAGTCTTTCATTTTATTTGATGTCTAACTATAACAGAAGATTGACATTTGCCAAATAAAGTCGTTATTCATATAATGAGCTAATAATAATACCAACTTCATCCAGATAAGGGTCTTTTTGTGGTTGGGCACAAGTATATGCCAACTTTTAGCAAATTCATATCAAAATCCAAATTTATGAATGAGATGACTAAGTCAGCTCATTTATTATAGTACATTTGAAACGAATTTGACCAAAATGAAATCTACACATATCTTTAGGAACACATCTTTTTTTTTTTTTTAAATTATTAAAACTTTTTATTTGCAAAACATATGTATGGGTAATTCTTCAACATTAACCCTTACAAAGCTTTCTGTTAGAAAATTTTCCCCCCTATTCCCCACCCCTCCCCTAGATGGCAGGATATCCACTACATGTTAATTATGTTAAAATACTTGACAAATCAAATATATATATACATGTTTCCACAGATCATTTTTGTGCAAGAAAAATCATATCTACAAGAAAAAAAATCAGAGAAAGTTAACACAATGCAAGCAAACATAAATCGAGAGCATGAAAATGTTATGTTGCGGTCCACATTTCATATCCCTCTCTCTGGGTGTATATGGCTTTCTTCACTGAACAATTGGAACTGGTTTGAAACATTTGATTGTTGAAGAGAACCATGTGCATCAGAATTGATCATCATATACTCTTGTTGTTGCCATGTATAATGATCTCCTGGTTCTGCTCATTTCACTTAGCATCAGTCCATGCAAGTCCCCCCAGGCCTCTCTGAAATCATCCTGCTGGTCGTTTCTTACAGAACAATAATATTCCATAACATTCATATACCATAATTTATTCAGCCATTCTCCAACTGATGGGCATCCATTCAGTTTCCAGTTTCTAGCCACTACAAAAAGGGCTGCCACAAACATTCTTGCACATGTGGGGCCCTTTCCTTCCTTTATGAGTTCTTTGGGATATAAGCCCAATAGAAACACTGCTGGGTCAAAGGGTATGCACATTTTGATAACTTTTTGAGCATAGTTCCAGATTGCTCTCCAGAACAATTGTATCTGTTCACAGTTCCACCAACAATTTATCAGTGTCCCAGCCTTCCCACATCCCCTCCAACATTCATCATTATCTTTTCCTGTCATTTTAGCCAATTTGACAGGTGTGTAGTAGTACCTCAGGGTTGTCTTAATTTGCATTTCTCTAATCAATAGTGATTTGGAGCACCTTTTCATATGACTACAAATAGTTTTAATTTCATCATCTGAAAATTGTCTGTTCATATCCTTTGACCATTTATCGATTAGAGAATGGCTTGAATTCTTATATATGTGAGACAATTCTCTATATATTTTAGAAATGAGACCTTTATCAGAACCCTTAAATGTAAAGATGATTTCCCAATTTATTGCTTCCCTCCTAATCTTGACTGCATTGGTTTTGTTTGTGCAAAACCTTTTTAACTTAATATAGTCAAAATTATCTATCTGATGTTCGATTAAGAGTTCCAGTTCTTCTTTGGACATAAATTTATTCCATCTCCACAGGTCTGAGAGGTAAACTATACTATGAGGAACACATCTATTATGTAAAGTACACAATTCCTCATGTAATTTTGGGCATTTGGGATACAAAACAACAACACAAGGCTCTCAATTCCCAAAGCTGATGGCAGTGACTGTCTTAGGATAAAAGAATCAGTTGTGCTATTCCCTCATTCACAGAAATCTTTTGTATTAAAAGGATAAACTTAGACCAAAAAGTCCTATATCATTGAGAAAAGCTAATATTGTATAGAGGGAAGAGTTGTTCAGTTAGCCATGCCAACTCATTTATTTTATAATAAATTTAGCTGCATGTCTTGTAGGGAAAAAGAAGAAGAACCTGAGGTCTTGGAAGATTAAAAGCTCCCAGGAGCAGAACATGGAATCAAACTTCAATCCAGTGTTCTTTCCATGATGTGCTGTCTCATAAACATAGCAAGTCTATTCAAAGGGACACCTTGGCCCCTGATCCTGTTGACATAATGCTCTATCCAACTAAATCATGTGATCACATTAAAATGGTACCTGAGATCTTCTGTTGTTCCTGAGAAAAGTCTATACCTTCTCCAATTGAACTCATGATCTTTTCAATCTGAAATATAAAAAGGGAAAAACAAAAGAGAAGAAAGGCCATTAGATTTGAATGATACTTTAGGGTACTTAACAGCTGCAAGAGACAGTTGACTTCATCTTCCAACCAAGTGAAGCCTGAGTATCCCCAAGGTCAGAATTAATCTCAATAAAACAATTCACATATAAATTTAAATTTTACTTATAAATTACTAAGTAACTCAGTTCCAGAAGCCACATCACTGGCAGAAATTTCAAAAAAGTTTATAAAGAAATGGCCAGCAAGGGGTGTGGATTCAATTCAACTCAAGAAACATCTATTAGTACTAAAGATATAATGAGGGAAAATGGCACAGTTATTGCTCTTGGCAAGCTTTCAATCTCATAAGGGTGAGAGATCATGTATAAAAATAAATATAACAAAAGTAAAATGGGAAAAGGGGCCAAAAACAAAAGTGCCAAAGTATGTTAGGAAAATCTGAGAATAAAGATTGCAATTAAGCTGCAGGAAAACAAGGAAAAGACTAATAGCAGAAGCAGCAACCGAAATGGTTCTTGAAGAAGATGGACAAGGGAAATGGGTTAAGGGCCTATAAATCAGGAAATAAGAGACAGTCTGCATATTTGCATAGATGGGATAGGACATGACAAGCAATTTAGATTGGTTGGAATAAGAGAAATTAAGATTGTTTCTGACTTTCCTCCTAGGTTTGTCAGATCCTTAGTGAAAAAGCGAGTTTTTTAGGTACTGTGGAGTTAAGAAACAAGAATTAAAAAGTGTAGCTAAAGATGCAACAACATATGCAACCAGTCATATTTCAATTTGTTAGAATGGGTAAAAGGCTTTTGCTGCTAGTGGGAGATGGGGCTGTATCTCACAAGTAAGTCCTCACTATATCAAGGGAGAACCCTGCAGGCCAGGACTTATATTACCAAGGACAGCTTGGTTTAGTTGAAAAGCATGGAACTAGGATTGAGAAGACCCAGGTACCAGAATTAGTTCTGCTGTTTATTACCTATGTTACCTTTGGCATTCTGCCTCCTTAAACTTCAGTTCCTATAACTTTAATTAAGGATTAAACTACTTTTATCACTTACCTCTCAGAACTATTAAGATCAAGTGAATGACAGAAGCTAAGAAATCTTAAGGACCAGGGTGATGATGCAGTCCAACTTCCTTCACTGCACAAATGAAACTGAGGCTTGTTCATATCAGTTTCAATTTCAACAATTATTAATATCTATTAAGTCCAAGGCATTGTGCTAACAGCAAAGTATAGGATTAAAAACAATAGTCTTTGCTTTCGGGAGACTTGTCTTCTACTGAGGAAATACATATATACCGATGGATAATCCTGAAATAATTTGAGGGACAGAGCATTAACTGAAAAAAATCGAGGAAGTTTTCACTGAAGAGGTGATATCTGAGAGAGAGAGAGATGAAGAGGCAATGAATTTTAGGCATGGAGACCGGCTTCTATAAATACATGAAGGTGAGAGAATGTCTAGAGAACAGTTAGTCAAGCTTCAAGTTAGGTTGGAATCACAAGTAGGGAGACCTATTAGGAAAATATTACCACATTTCAGGTTAGAGGTGATAAGGATGTGAATTATGAGAATATGAAAGATTTGGATTCAAGAAACAGTTTTTTTCTGTCAGGACATAGCAAATGACTGCACATGGGGTAGGAAGGAGAGAAGGAAGAGTTGATGATTGTTACAGAGCTAAAATTTGAATCCTTTTCTCCTTGGTTCTCAGTCTGATGCTCTTTGCATTGTTCATCAAAGAGCTTAGGAACCATATAGGCTATGTCCATTTAAACTAATATTGCCACTTTAAGGAAGATCTGGGTAAACACAATCTCAGACCTAGAGGTTTTGTTCTTAGGGATCAACAGCAATTTAGGGAAACATTCAGTTGGTGTTCCTGTGCTTTGAGCTCTCACTAGGTAATGACAATGCAGGAAGAAGCCCATGATAACAGAACTATTGGGATGAGACAAATGCACAAGCACTCTTTAGGATTCCCCTGATGAGGCCAACCAGGTCAATCATCTCCTATTAAGTTGAGAGTAGCAGGAACAAGCCAATGCAAATTCCTCTCTTCCTTTAAAAAAGACATCCAATCTGCTGCTTAGAGATAAAGAGAAAAAAACTCTTTCACAGTGCTTTTCAAAAGAAATGAAAGGAGAAACTTTTGTACAGAGCCTTAGATAATTTCTCCCCTAAACAGAAGCAAAAAAGCCTTAGTGATTGTGCCTAACACCCATGGGGAGGAAGGACAGCAGACAAAGGGAGGAGATGTTTCACTTATCTTTGTTGGCAAACAAATGCAGCACACAACACCTAACAAGAAAAATATATGACCACTTCCTCCTTGCAGTCAGAAGATTTGGAAAATATTTCCTCAGGAACCACACAGATTTTTCTGCTCAATGTGTCATCTGATCTCCTGATTAAGATTCAAGTATCATGGCTCAACCACAAACTCCGAAAATGCAAAAAGAGACAGTGTAAATCTTATCTCTGAGGAAAACAAAATTTCCTTTTGGCAGTTTTAAATCTTGAAGCAGGTAACAAAAATGTATAAGATGGACAATACTGAAGTGCCACCTAAACCCCATCTATCCAGCTTAAGATCTAGCTTAATTCTCACATTCCCTTCGGGAAGCTTTCTCTGAGAATTCTAATTCAAAGTTTTCTTTACATTTCTGAACTCTTATAACCTATCCCATATAATCTGATACTATATCAAGTACTGTACAGACTGCTTTTTAAAAAAAATTTTTTTTTAAATTTTAGGTGTGTTAACCTAGTCTATTAAACTAGACTGACAACTCCTTGAGGGTAGAGGCTATGATACTATAATATGAAATAGGGATATAGCATTTTAAGTTCACAAAGAACTTTACACAATTACTCTGAGGAAAGTAGAGGCAACTGTCAGTCATAGACTCACAGAACTAGAAGTGACTTTGGAAATCATCTGGCCCACCCTTATTATTTTATAAATTAGTAAATTGAGGCCAAAGGAGGTTATTTGCTCAAAAACATAAAAACATTAGAGTTGGAATTTAAACTTCAGAACTCTCACTCTAAGTTCAGCACTACAATACTATACTAATTTGAATCCACAGCTAAAGACAAAACAAAACAACAACAACAACAAAATCCAGATATTAGCCCCTATCTGTGTAATTCTAGCATTAAACATTTCTCTTTTCACTATATAATGTTCATACTTTCTCACTGCCCCCTCCCCAGCACTCAAATGCCCAACACAGTATTACATAAATAGAAAATGGTCAATAAATATTTTTATCAATTAGACAAGGGGGGGGAGTGGAAGTATCTATATGATTGCTATTGGGGATGGAGGAAGTACGGGGGGGGGCAGGGGTCCTTAACCATGTTATATGTCACAGATTCTTTTGGCAGCCAGGTAAAGCCTAAGATCCTTTCTCATAATATTTTGGTTTTGAAAAATTATAATTGAAAGAAATATTTTAAGTTATAAATTGCAGAAAATAAAGATTTTTTTCTACATACTAGATGCTTAATAAATGTTTATTGACTATTTCACATTCAAATTCTTTTTTTTAATCAGATAATATATGGCAATGATTATGTATATCAAGAAGGATATAAACAAAGTAGAACCATGCTTCTTAAAGGTGTTCATCATTGTCATGTAAAATGATTAGTGCAGAGTCTAAATGGAAGAGGTATTCCCTATATATAGGGTTTTTTTGGTTTGTTTGTTTGTTGTTTTTTGTTTTTTTGCAAAACATATGTATGGGTAACTCTTCAACATAAACCCTCACAAAGCGTTCTGTTACAATTTTTCCCCCCTACTCCCCATCTCTCCCCTAGATGGCAGGATATCCACTACATGCTAATTATGTTAGAATACTTGACAAATCAAATATATGTATACATATTTCCACACTTATCATTGTTGTGCAAGAAAAATCTTATCTACAAGAAAGAAAAATCAGATAAAGGAAACACAATGCAAGCAAACATCAATGGAGAGCATGAAAATGTTATGTTGTGGTCCACCTTTCATATATCCCTCTCTCTGGGTGTATATTGCTTTCTTCACTGAACAATTGGAACTGGTTTGAAACATTTCATTGTTGAAGAAAGCCATGACCATCACAAGTGATCATCATATAGTCTTGTTGTTGCCATGTATAATGTATAATGTATAATCCTGGTTCTGCTGATTTCACTCAGCATCAGTTCATGCAAGTCTCTCCAGGCCTCTCTGAAATCGTCCTGCTGCTTGTTTCTTACAGAACAATAATATTCCATAACATTCATATACCATAATTTCTTCAGCCACTCTCCAATTGATGGGCATCCATTCAGTTTCCAGTTTCTAGCCACTACAAAAAGGGCTGCCACAAACATTCTTGCACATGTGGGGCCCTTTCCTTCCTTTATGATTTCTTTGGGATATAAGACCAATAGAAACACTACTGGGTCAAAGAGTATGCACAGCTTGATAACTTTTTGAGCATAGCTCCAAATTGCTCTCCAGAATGGTTGGATCCGTTCAACAGTTCCACCAACAATGTATCAGTGTCCCAGTTTTCCCACATCCCCTCCAACATTTGTCCTTATCCTTTCCTGTCATTTTAGCCAATCTGACAGGTGTGTAGTGGTATCTCAGAGTTGTCTTAATTCTCTGATCAATAGTGATTTGGAGCACCTTTTCATATGACTACAAATAGTTTTAATTTCATCCTCTGAAAATTGTCTGTTCATATCCTTTGACCATTTATCAATTGGAGAATGGCTTGAATTCTTATGGATATGAGACAATTCTCTATATATTTTAGAAATGAGACCTTTTTCAGAACCCTTAAATGTAAAGATGATTTCCCAATTTATTGCTTTCCTCCTAATCTTGGTTTTGTTTGTACAAAAACTTTTTAACTTAATATAGTCAAAGTTATCTATCTGGTTTTCAATTAAGAGTTCCAGTTCTTCTTTGGACATAAATTTATTCCATCTCCATAGGTCTGAGAGATAAGCTATACTATGTTTCTCTAATTTACTTATAATATCACTCTTTATATCTAGATCATGAACCCATTTAGATCTTATCTTGGTATGTGGTGTTAGATGTGGGTCAAGCCCTAATTTCTTCTACACTAGTTTCCAATTTTCCCAGCAGTTTTTGTCAAATAATGAGTACTTATCCCAGAAGCTGGGTCTTTGGGTTTATCAAACACTAAATTGTTATAGCTATTACCTAGTTTGTCCTGATATCCTATCGTATGACCCTGATTGATTGCTCTATTTCTTAGCCAGTACCAAATAGTTTTGATGACCGCTGCTTTACAATATAGTTTTAGATCTGGTACAACAAGGCCACCTTCATCAGTCTTTTTTTTTCATTAATTCCCTTGAAATTCTTGACCTTTTGTTCTTCCAGATGAACTTTGCTACTATTTTTTTCTAGATCTGTAAAATAATTTCTTGGGAGTTTGATTGGTATGGCACTAAATAAGCAAATTAGTTTAGGTAGTATTGTCATTTTTATTATATTCGCTCGGCCTACCCATGAGCATTTTATGTTTTTCCAATTGATTAGGTCTGATTTTATTTTTGTGGAGAATGTTTTGTAGTTTAGTTCGTATAGTTCCTGACTTTTTCTTGGCAGTTAGACTCCCAAATATTTTATACTATTGACAGTTATTTTGAATGGAATATCTTTTTATATGTCTTGCTGCTGAACTTTGTTGGTAATATATAAAAATGCTGATGATTTATGTGGATTTATTTTGTATCCTGCAACTTTGCTAAAGTTGTGAATTGTTTCTAGTAATTTTTTAGTCGAGTTTCTAGGGTTCTCTAAGTATGCCATCATGTCATCTGCAAAGAGTGATAATTTGGTTTCCTCATAACCTACTCTAATTCCTTTAATCTCTTTTTCTTCTCTTACTGCCAAAGTTAACATTTCTAATACAATATTAAATAGTAATGGTGACAGTGGGCAGCCTTGTTTCACTCCTGATCTTATTGGGAATGGTTCTAGTTTGACTCCATTACATATGATGCTTGCTGATGGTTTTAAGTAGATACTACTAATCATTTTAAGGAAAAGTCCATTTATTCTTATATTCTCTAGTGTTTTTAATAGGAATGGGTGTTGGATTTTATCAAAGGCTTTTTCTGCATCTATTGAGATAATCATATGGTTTTTGTTAATTTGGTTATTAATATAATTGATTGTGCTAATAGTTTTCCTAATATTGAACCATCCCTGCATTCCTGGTATAAATCCTACTTGGTCATGGTGTATTATCCTGGGGATAACTTTCTGTAATCTCATTGCTAAAATCTTATTTAAAATTTTTGCTTCAATATTCATTAGGGAAATGGGTCTATAATTTTCTTTCTCAGTTTTCTCCCTACCTGGCTTAGCTATCAGCACCATATCTGTATCATAGAAGGAATTTGGTAGTACACTTTCTTTCCCTATTTTTTCAAATAGTTTATATAGTATTGGGATTAATTGTTCTTTGAATGTTTGGTAGAATTCACATGTAAATCCATCTGGCCCTGGAGATTTTTTCTTAGGGAGCTGATTAATAGCTTGTTCTATTTCTTTTTCTAAAATGGGGCTATTTAAATAATTTATTTCCTCTTCTGTTAACCTGGGCAATCTATATTTTTGTAGATTTTCCTCCATTTCATTTAGATGATCAAATTTATTGGCATAAAGTTGGGCAAAGTAACTCCTAATTATTACTCTAATTTCCTCTTCATTGGAGGAAAGTTCTCCTTTATCACGTAACATTTCATTGTTGAAGAGAGCCATGTCCATCAGAATTAATCATCATATAGTCTTGTTGCTGTGTATAATGTTCTCCTGGTTCTGCTGATTTCACTCAGCATCAGTCCATGCAAGTCTCTCCAGGCCTCTCTGAAATCATCCTGCTGGTCGTTTCTTACAGAACAATGATATTCCATAACATTCATATACCATAATTTGTTCAGGCATTCTCCAATTGATGGGCATCCTTTCAGCTTCCAGTTTCTAGCCACTACAAAAAGAGCTGCCACCAATGTTTTTTCACATGTGGGGCCCTTTCCTTCCTTTAAGATTTCTTTGGGATATAAGCCCAATAGAAACACTGCTGGGTCAAAGGGTATGCACATTTTGATAACTTTTTGAGCATAGTTCCAAACTGCTCTCCAGAATGGCTGGATCCGTTCATAGTTCCACCAACAATGTATAAGATTTAATTCTTTATGTAAAAATAAATAAGCACATCCATCTCCTTAGTACAGAAATTTGCTTTTTGTATTTAATAAATGGTAAAATTATACATATGCCAGACTGATTTTAAAATGAATTTCTTTATAATTTATTATCAGTAAATGTTTGATTTGCATACCTCTATACCTAAGGTCACATAAAAATTTTTCTGTGGAAATGGAGTTGCAAAGTGAAAAAGGTTTAAGAAACCCTGGTCTAGTCAATCTGACTCTCTTTTTGATGTTCTTTGTCCAAGGTACTTGCCACCTTTCAGCTTCTATATCTTTGCAAGGGCTTACTCCAATGGATGGAATGCCCTTATCTTTCACACCCATCTTAAGATTCCTAGTTTTCTTCAAGGTTTAGTTCAAACATCACTTTCCAATTTGATCCCAGCAGCACTGCTGGCCTTCTCCTCAAATCACTTTGTTCATATTTTATAACTATCTCTCTATCTATGTACTTTTTTTCCTTTTCTTTTTTGCCCCATCTAAATGGTAAGTTCCTTGAAGGCAGGAACTATTTGGCTTTTGTTTTTATAATTGACTATGTACCAGGTACTGTGCTAGGGGGTCCATGTTTAATGGGTGCTAGTAGATTCATTATAAGCTCCTTAAATGAAAAGATTATTGTTCTCTAGCACTTAGCATGTAAGAGATATTTAAAAAACAAAAACAAAAACAACCCAACAACTTGCTGAATTTGATTTACCTTCAATGTAAATAGAAAAAAAGTGGAAGGAAAACTGCTGGAGACATTTAATAGATTCTTTGTAGAGCCCTAAAACTTGTTTGGTTCTTTGTACTTCCGAGGTGTGCAATCCTGGCCTGGCTCCATTACTGTGGGAAGATTTTTCACTGCACACACAGGGCAGTTTTCCAAGTAAAGAATTCCATTCCCTATTTACAATATCCCCACCCACTGCCAGGGAGGTTCAGACAAAGCATATAAACATTTCAAAACAGTTGCAGAGAAAAGAATGGAAAAAGACAAGTGCTCAGTATAGAAATGTTGTAGTCCATTAGGTTACTACCATGGGTAACAGAGAGATTCAATCCAAGGCATTGGATCCTGTGGGAGCTGTGTGGGGAAACAAGTCAGAATCTGTTCACAATACAAGCTTGGAAGTTACAGGAGAAAGCTCCTCCAAAGCATAGTTCTTGATTAAGCAAGAATAATGTTTAAAACCTCAGAAGCCCCACAGAATTTCAGGACAAACAGAATCAGTCCTATCAGATTCCTAAAAGAGTAGGGTTTGAAGTGGTATTCAAACATAAAAGAAAATGATTTCCTTCTTCCCTTTTTACTAGGAGTTTTAGTAGAAAGAGGAAGAGAAAGTAACAAGCCTTGGCATATTCCTCCCTCCCCACCACTAGCTTTAAATCTAAATATTAATGATAAAATTAGCATGACTGTTACCCTATCCTCCAGTAGGCCCTTTGCTCTCAGACTTCAAATATTTTAAATATTTTTTTCTAAATTTGTTAAACACCAAGCAAAATGAGCGTTTATATATACTGTGGGCTTTCTTTTTAAATCTCTCTTTCTCTCCCTCACCCTCCCCTCTTTTTCCCTTTCCTTCTTTCCTTCCCTCCCTCCTCTCATAGGGAGGCTTTGGAAGTTCTGCTTATTTTTATTCATATTTTATGCAGCCCCACCTGTATATTCTTTATAACCTCTTTTTGAGAAAACAATCAACAAAAAAGTTTTCTCTATTTTCCTCTTAATTCTGGGAAAACAAAGACAAGGAGTATAAGCTTTTCTTCTTTGCTAATTGCTTTGGACTTGGTTGGGCAGATAGAAGATTTGGATATTTGCTGCTGATGAAGGAATTCTCTAAAGCACAGGACAATTATAAGAATACTGGACATTAAAACGTAGGTACTTAATAAATTGTTAAGTGAATTGAAGGGAGGAAAACTGGCTTACTCTTTTAGTCCTGCTGGCTAGCTCTCTTCTTCTTTACTTTTGGTTTTGGGTTGGAACTCCAAGGATGTTGGGATTCCTTGAATCACTTCAACTAAATTCAGGAAACCCAGAACCTGCAAAAGCTAGTCTAATCCTTGTTCTTCTACTTAAAGAGGTACTCAGGGTTCACTAGTGAATATCAGAATCATAGTAGACCAAAGCTAGAAGGGGCCCTGAGATCCTTTTACTCTAATCCACTTTAGTATTTCTAAGGAAACTAAGATCCAGAAGAATGATTTTACTTAGAGCTGGTGGAGACCCTAGAGATCATCCAGGACAACTCTTTCATTTTACAGAGTAGGAACTTGAAGCCCTTCGTGGTTAAATGGTTTATCCAAAATGATAATGATAATTAGCAGCAGAGCTTTAATTCAACTTGTGAGAGCAGGATTTTTCCCAATGCAAAACAAACACTGTCCAAGGTTACACAAAACTAATGACAAGAGCTGGTAAGAAAATTCAGATCTAAATATAATCATTTGAAGAAGTACTCTCTTTTTTTTTCTTTACAAAGAACAGTCTCTTTTAAAGTGGCAACACTAAGCTTCACAGAAATGAAGGGCAGATTGTAATTAGCTTAATTACTGATTGTATAAGTCTGGATGAATTACACTTCATTAAGAAGGATAGTCTCAAAGATAAATAAGACAGTACCAGGTGGTCTAGTAGTCTATGACTCAGATATTTAAATAAATAATTCTATCTTTCCCTCTTCCCCCCCTCCATCCATTCTTATTTTCTCTTTTTAATTTGAAGCTGAAGAGTGGGACTGAGAAAACATAGAAATTATATAGATAAAAATGGCAACCTATTTTTTGGTTACTTTCAAGTCATACTATGAACTTGACCTTAGAATTATAGACCTTCAGGGTTAGAAAAATCCTCCACTCAAAATCCAGTGATCTTTCCATACTACATGTGCTGAAAGGTAGCATGGTCTAATAACTACCCACAACATGAATCTTGACTATGACATTTCCAAGTCATCTATTTTGGATGAAGATCTCCATGACCATAAAAATCAAGCAATCAACAAACATTTATTTAACACTATGTAACAGAAACTAGGTGCCAGAAGCTAGGGTACTACAGACCAAGGACAAAAACAGTTTGAGCTTGCTCTCCAGGACCTTATCTTCTATTGGTGGAAACAACATGTGAACATATGCAAAGTAAATACAAAGTAATTTGGGGAGCTATGCCAAGCATTGGAGGAATTAGGAAAAGGGTTCAATAAAAGATGGCACTTGAGCTAAGTCTTACAGGATTCCAAAAGATGGATATGAGAGGGAGTGCAATTTGGGTTTGGGAGACAACTATTACAAAGGCATGGGAACAAGAATGTAATGTTCCACATGAGGAATACCAAGTAGGTCAATTTGACTGAGGTATAGATGTTATGAGGGAAAGCAACATCTAATAAGTCTGGAATGGAAGGTGAGAGCCAGATGGTGATGAGCTTTAAATGGTAAACATGGGAGTTTGTACCTTTTAAAAAGGCACATTAAACTACTGGGATCTTTTGAGCAGGGGAGTGACACAGTCAGTCCAATGTTTCAGGAATATCATTTTGGCAACTATGTGGAAGATGAAATGGGAACAGATTTGAGGCAGGGAAATCAATTAGAAGACTACTACAATACTTTTTGTAATGAGGCCCTGAACTGGATTGATAGTTGTGCCTAGAGATAAGAGATATGAGAAATGCTAGTAAGACTTGGCAACTAATTAAATATGAGGGCATTAAGGTCAAGTGATGAGTCAAAGATAAAGCTGAGTCAGTCTTTTAATTTAGAGTCAGCTTTAATTGTTCAGAAAATTTTCATTATGTTGAGCATCAATATGTCTTGCTACGCTATATCTATCCATTCATTCTAGGTTCTGTACTTTTGAAGCAAAGCACAAGAGCTTATTCCCTTTTGCAGTCGAACCTCAAAATACTGAAAGTTGCTATTATGTAGCCCCTAAATCTTGTCTCCAGGTGAAATATAACAAATTCTTTCAACCATTCATCTTGTCTGGTTTTCACCCTAGCCATTCTCATCTCCTCCACTTTGTCAATGCCCCTAAAACATGGTGGCATCCATAACTGAGCACAATATTGCAGATGTGCTCTGAACAATATAGGATCTCCAGTATATGAAGGTTCTATGACTGCAGCCTAAAATGGTGTTTGCTTTTCTGGCTCCCACTGATCACACTAACTCCATACTGAATTTATAGTCCAATGGAACATGGAAGTCTTTTTCACATGAACTTTTTCCTAGCTCCATCTTCCACATCCTGAGCTGGCTTAACTTTTTGAACTCAAATTTTTTCTCCTTCATTCTCTGGTTCCACTCTGCCATGCATCTGGGTTTTATTACAGTATTTATGTTCTAGGATTAAAACACCTTAAAAGAAAGCAAAATCAGCCTTCCTAAGCAACAAAGCCATGGCAGAGACTGGGTCTTCACCAAGATAGTCTGATCCCAAATTTCATATTCAGATATATAAAAGTTTGGATCTGGAAAGGACTAAGGAGGTCATTTATATGGTTCAAATCCCTCATTTTACAATGTATGAAATTAAAATTAATGGAATTAGGACTACAGAGTAAAGCATTTACGGAGTGCTTATGGCTCTGTCCATATGTACTGGGAATACAAAGGCAAAAAAACAAGTCTTTACCCTCAAGGAGTTCACAGTATAAAGGAGGAGACAACATGTAATCAACCATGTACAAACAAAATATACACAGGAGATAAATTGGATACTATCCTATCTCAGAGGGAGGGTGTTAGCATTAAAAGATACTAAGAAAAGTTTCCTGCAAAATATGGGATTTTGATACTTGAAGGAACCTAGAAAAACCACGAGGTAGAGAAGAGGAAAATCTTCTAAACATTGGGAGCAGCCAGTAAAAATATATGAATTAGGAGAAAGACTATTTTATTTAAAGAATAGCAAGAAGGCTAGAATGGCAGTATTATAGATCATGTGGAAGAGAATAAAGTGTTAGAAAAACTGGAAATACAAGAAGGGGCCAAGTTATAGTGTTTTTAAAAGCCAAAGAAAAAATTTACACTTGATTCTTTTTTATTTTTTGGTGAGGCAATTGGGGGGTTAAGTAACTTGCCCATCGTCATGTAGCTAAATATTGTGTCGGAGGTTGGATTTGAACTCAGGTCCTCCTGACTCTAAGCCAGTACTCAATCGATTGTGTCATTTAGCTGTCTCTTTACATTTGATTCTAAAGGTAATAAGGAGGTGATGGAGCTTATTGACTTAGGGGGATAACATGGTCAAACCTCCTGATAGCTGAGAGAGAACAGGATAGATTGGAGTAATCACTTGTGGCAGGGAGATCAAACCAGCAGGCTACTGCAATAAGGTTATATATAAGATGATGAAGACTTTTATCAGGGTGGTGGCTGTGTTGGGAGGGAAAGGGCATCTAATTTCCAATCTAGTGTTCTTTTTCCAATGCCAAATAACTATGGTGAAAGTATTAAATGTAGCATTTAAGTAAAATATTCATTGAACATTTAGAACTTAATAAATTTAAAACTAAAACAGCTATGTATTGTGCTATGAATTTAGCTCTTTCTCCCAATTATCTCTGTTTGGTCTTAGAGAATAGAATGAATTATTTGGTCTGAGGTAATTTAATTCCTTTAGTTCTTTCCTCACTTCCATCTGCTTCAATATGGTATTGTTTTAACAACAGTTTATGTTTTCATTAGTCCTTGCTATAGTATTAGGTCCCCTAGACCTAAAATTAGCAGAGCATTCCAAAAATCTTACTTTAAAATCACTGTTTTAATTTTCTCCAGGATAAAATCCATCTTAGAGTGATATGGAGAAGAAACTTACTGGCTATATGATCCCAGGCATATTCCTGGACCTAACTCTGACTTGGAGCCTTCATCTTTAAAATGGGAATGTCTGTAGTTCTACTATGCCCAAGAGCTTTCAAGTTCTTTTGAAAGATAATGTACAACATATATTGGATTTGTCATATAATTTAACATATTTAACACGTATTAGACTACCTGTCATCTAGGGGTGGGGGTGGGGGGCAGAAGGGATGGGGGGAAAAGCTTGGAACAAAAAAAAAAGTTTTGCAAAGGTCAATGTAGAAAAATCACTCATGTTCTGTAAATAAAAAGCTTTAATAAAAAAAAAAAGAAAGATAATATACATTTTGCAAACCTTAAAGCTCTTGCTGTAGTTCAGTTCGGTCTAACTCTCTAGATAAATCAATTAATCATTACCATGATCATCCCCTCAAAAAAAGGAAGAAGTTTTTCTTAAAATGTTCATTTCTAGAACAATTTTTTATTTCAAAGCTGATCTGTGGATTCAGGTTGATTTCAAAGTTCCTTCTAATTCACAATTTACCAAGTTCCTGATATCTACCTTATTTTAGTCTTATAGAAGCCACCATCCAATTCTTAAAACCTGCTTGATGAACCCACATGTAGAAAAATTTCAAATATGTAGGATTGATAGCTACACAATATTGTATTCTACAAATGTTTTCTCTGATTTTTCAATTCAGCAGCAAAAGTAAATTTCTTTGCTGATAGAATGATAAGAGGAAACAGGTCCTTTGAAGTACCAGCTATTGATGTCATTCACAGCAGTACCTTCTAGATGCTGAAGTATTAGGTGCTGGAGTTCTAATTTTTAAATGAGCTTGAAAAGTAAACTAAAAAGCTTTCACATTCTCATACATCATGCTCAAGCTCTTAAATAGCAATGCCTGGTCAACACAAAACTATTACCATCACCTTACTTTTCCTGGCTCTTTTCAGTTTGCAAAAGCTTAAAAACAAGCACTATTAATCCAAAGGGTTCCAAAATGAACAGGATTATATCTTAAAACACAACAAAAACAATTAAAAAAAAACCCAGTTACAGCAAAACTCAGAATTCCCTTTATTTAAAAGGAAAAAAAATTATGTGTGAGATGGAGGCAGGGTAGGAAATATTAAGAGCTGAAGAGTGAACAATGACCAATTTGCTGGATATTCTTCAAAAGCTGGCCTCAGAGTAATCAGAGTTTGTAAGTTTCCACAAAGACTCTTAAGCCCTTGGGCAGAACACAGATCCAAGAGAACACAAAAGTAGTCCAAACTCTAATTATGTCTTCTTTCCTGTATAGGTTTGGAGGGGGTGGATATAAGCTAGAAGCCTAGAAGTCAGCATGACATATAGAGAGAGGACCCCACAGGGACCAAATAGTCAAATTCCCCATATCAATTTCATAATTCTATTCAACGAACTACATCCTCCCTACTCCCATCCATCCCCTGAATATGAACCAATTGCTATTTACAAAAAGGCCATTTGGTTGTGATCTCCAAAATATGGGCAGGTGATTTAATTCCTTCAGCCCTTTTCTCACTTCCTTCTGCTTCAAAATGGTATCATTTTAACAATAGCTTATGTTTTTATTGGTCCTTGCTTTAGTACTAGGTCTCCTAAAATAAATATTAAAGACCTTAGCTTTGAAAGGCCAAGGTCTCCCATTGAATCCAGAGCCATTTCCACTCATCCTGATTGGTATCTGACTATAGGGCAAGAAGGTCAGAACCAAGTAGGGCTCTAGCTCCAATGCCACAAATATCTCTACCAAAGTAGGTAAAAGTAGGTGGCCCTGGATGCCAGTGGAACCCGAGATGAAAAGAATTTAGAATTCATTTGGCTTAATGATAAGCCAAGGATCAACTAACTCTTCTAGGATCAGGGAGCTCATCACCAGAAGATTGGGTCACCTAATAATAATGATCCATGAAACAGAATTTCTTAATTATCTTAAACAGGAACTCATCCTCCTCCTAAACTTCCCTGTTTCAATTGAAGACATCACTATCTTTCACAGCCTCACAGTCAGTGAGGCTCTAAAATACTATATAAATGTTAGTAATGCAATGTACAAATTATTAAATAGAAATGTAATTATTAAATAGGCCATATTGTAACCAAATTCAAAAAATATCTGAAAGAAGGGAGAAAGCAAAGAAGGGAAGAGAGGAGGGAAGGGAAAAGGGAAAGAAGGAAGGAATGATTCTTCAGACTCTTCCTTCTCTTCCACCCATCATATCCAATCAGTGGCCAAGGCCTCCCTCCAACCCTTTCCTTAAGGCCATCATTATCTCTTATCAGGACTATTTGAACAATTTACAATTTAGACTCCTATTTTCAAACCCACTTCTCTCCAATCTTTCCTCCTCCATACATATAGCAAAATAATATTCCAAAAGCACAATTTGCGCACATCATTTCCTTGTTCAAGAAAATTCAATAACTCCTATTGCCTCAATGATAAAACATTCCATGTTTTAGAATTCCTGGTTTCCTTAAAGATTCAGCTCATGTACTACCCACTAATGACATGTCTTTCATGAGCCCTTTAGATTTTGCCTCTTTCCCTTCATCAAATTTTACGTAAATATTTCCATGTTAATATTTTGCATCCCTTTAGTTGAACATAAGCTCCTTGAGGCCAAAGTTTTTTTCCCCCCTTTGTTTTGTTTCTACATTGTCAGCAACTTACAAATTGCTTTGCACAAAGTATAACATTAATTGTACAAACTGCTATCAAATTGGATTTAAAGTGTTATCAGTGAATTGGTTCTAGGTCTGAGAGATTAAAAAAGATAAAAATTATAAAAGTTCCTTCTTTTATTTTCCTTTACTCTACCCTCCCATGCCCCAGAAAAGGAAATCATAGTAAGATGAAATAAGAAGGTTCAAAGTGCTTAACAAATGAAAAGCTATCATAAAACCCAGAAATGGTACTCAAGTGACTAAGGTGAATTTTCTAGCCTTGGGCAGAAGACTCTATAATCTAGTAGAAAAATCTCAAACTGGAGACTTTTAAGCTAGGAGGTTTCAATGGTACTGAACTGCTGACCCCACCATATATCCAGATTTCCACTGCCCAAATACTTGTACACATTCTCAGAGTAGATATATACTTTTCACCATTCCAAATCTTCACTCACACTCTGCTCAGTGTTTTGTTTGTAGACACTTCAAGCTTACCTGGTTCTTTCCTATGTGTATCTCTTGTGTCCACAGTTTCAGTATAGGTCCTTTGAGGGAATAAAGCATATTTTATTTCTACTGTGTCCCTCAAAGTGCTATTGAGTAAATGCTTATTAATGAGTAAGATAGCACCTGGAAACTCTAAAATACTATATAAATGTTAGTAATGTAATGTACAAATTATTGAATTGAAATATAATTATTAAAGGGTCATATTGTAACCGAATGCAAAAAATATCTGAGAGAAGGGAGAAAGCAAAGAAGGGAAGAGAGGAGAAAAGGGAAAAGGGAAAGAAGGAAGGAATGAAGAAAGAACTGAACTACTGTCTGATTAACAGAATCACTATATTTCCACAGCCCATCTTCCTACTTGCAAGTCTTTTCTATTTTCTCTCCCACTACTAAGTTCCTATGTTTCTTTGCTTTAAAAAAAATATATATATATATATATATATATATATATATAATATAATATATGTAGTACTTTCTTCACAGTATTGTCATGGGATAAAAAAATAACATATGCTTAACAAGGGTTCAGAAAGGGACCTTTCTTGTTTTCCCATTTAAAAAAAATAAAAGAATCTTTCTTTTCCTTTAATGTAAAGGAGTTTCTGGGACTCAGTTTGCTCTATTCACCCTCCTTTTCCTTCCCCTCCCACCCACTCCACCCTTTTTTACTGTAGCCTTCCAAGGAAACTGTGGTTCCCACCTCTTCTTTTCTCTGCAAGTTATTTTCTACCAAGTAAAGCAGAAGAACAAGATGTATCTGGATGAGGCCCAAATGGCTATTAAGAACCAGATCCTTAGGAGAGGGCCAGGAATCAGATTCAGGCATTTTTCAGGCACTATGCCAAGGAGGTTGGTAAAGGACCCAGGGGAGGAAACAGTAACCGAGGAAACAGTGTGTGCTAGCAATGAGGAAACAGCATTTGTAATTTGAGATCAACACTATATTACTCTTCCAGCTGGCAGTGCAAGTTTAACTATGATCTCCTGGGATTGCTGAATGAAACCCATTCCCTATATAGGCAACAAAATGCAAAAGGCACAGGCTAAAACTGATGTTAAAAATATATAATTCATAATGGGTTAAAAATAATTTTTTTTAAGTTCTCAACTCAAGTTTTAAGAAAGAAGTGTATACTTTGAGGTTATATTGCAAAGACTGGATTAAGCCCCTGTGTTTGCATAAGGAACTGCTTGCAAATTCTAGTTACAGAGTATAGATTTTCTCTGGGAAAATAGCAAGAAAAGCAGTATATGGGGAATGGGGAAGACCGGGAAAACAAAAACAAAAGACTCAGATAACTGACTTCTAGTTGGGAAGCCACTGGTGTTTCCTTCAAGGACTAGCTTTCTTTACCTCTTTCTTTACCAGATCAATTCTACTTCACACTGAGCTTTCATGACAATCAAAGAATTGGGGACTAACAGAACTAAAAGGTCTGTAAAGATCACTTAGTCCAAAACTCTCATTTTATATAAAACTAAGATAAAAATGATGGGATCAAGCTCATGGGAGAAGTTAGTAGCAAATCTGAGACTTAAAATCTGATTTCCAAATTCACAGTCTGATACTCTTCCCACTGTCTGATATTACTTGCTGTGCATTATTTAAATATTACCTTGCATGATCCACCTGTGGTTTCATGTGGATTCTAAACTAACTTAAAATCCTAGAAGGGCAAGATCTATAGTTTGCAACCTGTGCCTTTGAAGCCTCATGTGTAACTTTGGGGAACAAGTTCTTTTCTCATACAGTGAAAAGTAAACAAAGTTGTAGACTAAAGAGAGAAAGTTATTCTTTCTGCACAAATTCAGATCAGCCCCCAAACCAAGAAACACGTGCAGAATCTCATAAGAAAGTGGCAAAAGTATTTCTCCAGGGATTCTGAGTATCACAGCAAGGAGAGACTGCACAAGGTTCCCAGACAAAGGTAATTACACTGGAAAAAGTGAAAATGTAGAGCTTAAAAGCAGTAGGGAAGGTGGGGGGAAGGAAGAAATGGGAAGGAGAGGTATAAGAAGGAAGGTGAGGGGGTGTGATAGTGTATGTGCCCACATGTTCCTGAATATGTGAGCAATGAAATGGAATTGGGGCAACAACAAATATGTTAGTATTATTATTAGCATTAATAAGTGCTCCCTTTTTTGTCCTCAAATACATTTATGGGACCAAGAGGTGATATAAAGATTTGTATCAGGGACCAGGGACTATGCACTAGACCCTGTCAGATCTCCTAAAACTATCAGGAAACAGGACAAGACTTCAGGGAGTCAGTTCACATCTAGTTTTTATCATGAAAAAGCAGGACTAGTAAAAAGTTCACACTTGCTGATAACCATCCTAATAAAAAAAGAAAAGCAAGGCTCAGAGAGTCAGCACTCAGAGAGAGAGAGGAAGGGAGGAAGGGGGAGAGAGAGAAAGAGAGAAAGAAAGAAAATTCTAAATTTGAAGAAAAAAGCTCTATATTCAAAACTTAGCTCTGCCACTTACTAGCTTGGTGTCAGTTTCATCATCTATAAAATAAGACAGTTAGTGCAAACCATCTTGTATTTAACTATTTCCAACTTCTCTGATGTCCCTAAAGGACTTCTGAGCTTTTCCAGTTGTCCTGCGGCTGGACTTTTTTTTTTTTTTTTTTTTAAATGCGTTTGTCTTTCTCAATTACACTGGGAATTCCTTGAGAGCAGGGACTTTTTTC
Source organism: Myrmecobius fasciatus (assembly GCA_023553655.1). NCBI lineage: Eukaryota > Metazoa > Chordata > Mammalia > Dasyuromorphia > Myrmecobiidae > Myrmecobius > Myrmecobius fasciatus. The sequence continues at coordinate 231,900 of JAJPUD010003609.1, forward strand.
TTTCTGTACCCTCTCAGTGCCTGATACAACTTAAGCCTTTATGTGCTTTTTCATTCATTCATTCACTCACTGCCTCATTGTTAACTAATTATTACATAGCAAAGTAACTGACTTGCATGCTTTCAAGTATCATTCACATTAACTTGGTTCGATCAGATACTTATTAGGTGTCTATATGCAAGGTACTATTCTAGGACACTAGAAATAGAAAGACAAGTAAAAAGTGTCCCTATCCTCAAGGAACTTATCCTCTATAAGGGAAAGCATTAAGTATATACAAATCAAATGTGGGCCTTGAGCTGAACTTTGAAAGAAATTAGGATTCCAAAAGCTGAAAATGAGAAAAGAGCACATTACAGGTATGAGGACCAATTTATGCAGAGGTATAGATAGAATGTTACATGTGAAGAACAGGAACATCACAAATTTTATCTGGTTAGTAGCATTAAATATTAGCACACCGACCAAATATGCACAATCTTTATAACTGGCTATTCGTGGAGCATAAATGATAGGTTAGATGGTTTGTATACTAAATAACAAATCATGCATTTGGATAAAAATAGCTGAAAGTCTTGCATTTTATTACACAAACAAAAAGGCAGAATCCACTGCATCTCTAGAATCAATAAACTGAGTCAAAACTTGACTTGAATATTTTAGCAGCTGCTATGCAATTGTCATAGTTAAGAATGTATCTCAAATAAAAAAGCCCAGGACCCAAATTTCAGCTCTGTTCATCAAAAGTTCTGTGATTTTCCTCTGTATGACAAGGGGGCTAGATTAGATGGTTTCTAAAATCCCTTCCATCTCAAAAAGGCTGTAAGTCAGAAAAGAGCCATAATTCAGGGCATAACTTTCTAACTTCAATATTGGAAAGCAATTTGGGAAATGAAGTTGAGATTCCTGACTAAAACAGGTAAGACAAAGTAGAGGTAGCAGTCCTGCCTTTGAATCTTCAGGATGGATTTGCAGAACTCTCAGAACTGGAAGGCATTTACAAAAGTTACACCAATGACCTCCTAGATTACTATTATTACAAATGCTAATCTACTACTGGGAAAAGAACTAAGCATGAACAACTCTCATAATCAGCACTTCCCTATCTACAACATTTAGTTGGTGCAAATTTGGAGCTATGCTCAAAAAGTTATCAAACTGTGCACACCCTTTGACCCAGCAGTGTTTCTACAGGGCCTATATCCCAAAGAGATCTTAGAGGAGGGAAAGGGCCCCACATGTGCAAGAATGTTTGTGGCAGCCCTTTTTGTAGTGGCTAGAAACTGGAAATTGAGTAGATGCCCTTCAATTGGAGAATGGCTGAATAAATTATGGTATATGAATGTTATGGAATATTATTGCTCTGTAAGAAACGACCAGCAGGACGATTTCAGAGAGGCCTGGAGAGACTTGCATGAACTGATGCTGAGCGAAACAAGCAAAACCAGGAGATCATTATACACTGCAACAACAATACTATATGATGATCAATTCTGATGGACATGGCTCTCTGCAACAAAGAATTGTCTCAAATCAGTTCCAATTGTTCACTGAAGAAGACCATATACACCCAGAGAGAGGGATATGAAATATGAACCACAACATAACATTTTCATGCTCTCTATTGAGGTTTGTTTGCATTGTGTTTCCTTTCTCTGATTTTCTTTTTTTTCTTATAGATAGGATTTTTCTTTTTTTTTATTAATACTTTTTATTTGCAAAACATATGTATGGGTAATTCCTACAGATTAACCCTTACAAAGCTTTCCGTTACAAATTTTCTCCCCTACTCCCCACCCCTCCCTTAGATGGCAGGATATCCACTACATGATAATTATGTTAGAATACTTAAATCGAATATATGTAGAGTTATTGCCACACATCATTTTTTTGTTCAGGAGAAATCGTATCTATAAGAGAGAATAATCTGATAAAGGAAACACAATGTAAGCAAACATCAATGGAGAACATGAAAATGTTATGTTGTGGTCCACATTTCACATCCCTCTCTCTGGGTGTATATGGCCTTCACTGAACAATTGGAACTGGTTTGAAGCATTTCATTGTTGAAGAGAGTCATGTCCATTAGAACTGATCCTCATATAGTCTTGTTGTTGCTGTGTACAACAATCTCCTGGTTCTGCTCATCTCACTCTGCATCAGTTCATGCAAGTCTTTCCAGGCCTCTCTGAAATCATCCTGTTGGTCGTTTCTTTTCTTTTCTTTTCTTTTTTAATTTTTTTTATTTTTTTAAGCTTTTTATTTGTATAACATATGTATGGGTAGTTCCCCAACCTTGATCTTTACAAAGCTTTCCAATACAAATTTTACCCCCAGTCCCCTCCCCTCCCCCAGATGGCAGGAAGTCCACTACATGTTAATAATGTTAAAATGCTTGAGAAGTTATGCAAGAAAAATCCTATCTACAAGAAAAAAAAAAAGAATCAGAGAAAGGCAACACAATGCAAGCAAATGTCAATAGAGATCATGAAAATGTTATGTTGTGGTCCATATTTCATGTCCCTCTTTCTGGGTGTATATGGTTTTCTTCAGTGAACAACTGGAACTGGTTTGAGACAATTCTTTATTGCAGAGAGCCATGTCCATCAGAATTGATCATCATGTAATATTGTTGTTGTTGTGCATGATGATCTCCTGGTTCTGCTCGTTTCACTCAGCATCAGTTCATGCAAGTCTCTCCAGGCCTCTCTGAAATCGTCCTGCTGGTCGTTTCTTACAGAACAATAATATTCCATAACATTCATATACCATAATTTATTCAGCCACTCTCCAATTGATGGGCATCCCTTCAGTTTCCAGTTTCTAGTCACTACAAAAAGAGCTGCCACAAACATTCTTGCACATGTGGGGCCCTTTCCTTCTTTTATGATTTCTTTGGAATATAAGCCCACTAGAAACACTGCTGGGTCAAAGGGTATGCACAGTTTGATAACTTTTTGAGCATAGCTCCAAATTGCTCTCCAGAATGGTTGGATCCGTTCACAGCTCCACCAACAATGCATCAGTGTCCCAGTCTTCCCACATCCCCTCCAACATTCATCGTTATCTTTTCCTGTCATTTTAGCCAATAGGTAGGATTTTTCTTGCACAACTTGTCAAGTATTTCAACATTATTAACATGTAGTGGACTTCCTGCCATCTAGGGGAGGGGAGGGGACTGGGGATAAAATTTGTAATGGAAAGCTTTGTAAGGATCAATGCTGGGGAACTACTCATATATATGTTATACAAATAAAAAGCTTTAATAAAAAAATAAAAAAAAACCCCCACACATTTAGTTGCTGCAAATGCTGAAGGGAAAACTATAGTAGCTTCCTAGAATTAAGGATGCTGTGATAATCTCAACTGCAGTTTAAATGAACCCTATACCAAGTGTTTTTCTGCTCTGAATGTAAAGTAGAATATAAGTGAAGATAGGAGAGAGGCCAGCCACCTATGAAGGGCATTACTAATGATAGTACTTTATTTCTGAAAGGCCTTGTTTCTGAATGGATCTCTTGGCATTTCAAAGTCAAATCATTGAACTTACACATACCACAGAAAGTTAGAAGGGACAAAGAATGATTAAAGTACACATACTCAGAGAAATTGATACCCAGAGATGGCCATGATTTGGTTAACATCACCTGGCAAATGAGCTAAGGAAAGTAAGCTAAATTTTTTAGAATTTAGGATAATGATTCCTAATTCCTGAACCAAGTCAGTAATTTCTGGCTTGAGTGGGGTTGGGACTTAAAAAAAAAAAAAAAAGTCTTAATAAGTAAGTCAATAATACAACAAAGGTCAATGTGATATTAAGATCAAACAAACAAAAAAAAAAAAAAGCGGTCAATTCCAAAATTTTGGGGAATTAAAATTTAAAAAAGAAATTTGCGTTTCCATCTTTAAAAAAAAAAAAAAAAAAAAAAAGGAATTTCATGCTAAATCAGGCCAACTATCTATCAACGTTGGAATTCTGATGGTGGCACTAGGGAATGGTTATTGAGAGGATGTAAAGCAAAAAAACAAAAACAAAAAACCTTCTGGGTTGGAGTCAGAGGACTTTTATTTCAATCTCAGATCTCCCTGTATGAAGACATTTAAACCCCTTTAACTTAATTTTCTTACTTGTAAAATGAGAGGACCTAGACAAAATCACTCAAATTTCTTTCCAAACTTCAAATCTATAGGTCAATTAATCAAAGAAATACACAATACTCTGTATACCCTTAACTTGCCCTTAATGACCCATTGCTAACTTTTATAGAATCACAGAGCCTTATAACTGGAAAAACATTTTTATTCGAAATTCTCTTTTCACATCTATGGCATATAACTTCTATTTTGGGAATTTTTGAGGGGTCATGGGGAGCAGATAAAATACCTAGTCATTTTGTTGTGCATGTGACCCAGAAGTTTCCAAATAAGGAAATGGAAGCTCAAGAAAGTAAAGAGACACATTAAGAATGACAAAGGTACTAGGTATACAAAGATATACTAAGGGCAGACTATGCCCTCAATGAACTTACAACTGGGTAGGGAAGTAAAATTGAAGGAAGACTGAACTTGAAATCAGGATACTTTATAGAGCAGTATAAAGAGTACTGGACTTGGAATTAGGAGGAAGAATTTTGATTTCTGATTCCAATATTTACCAGCTAGTATGATCATGGGATTTCATTTCAGTTCTCTGGGCTATTTGTTTCTTTATCTGTAAAAAGGGGGTGATGATATTCACAGTACATACTTTATAGGGCTATTATAAGGAAAAATGTTTTGATAACTTTTAAAAGGGCTATATAAGTGAAAGTTACTTTAAATTATTAAATTATGATTTATTAAATAAGAAGTCTGTGTATGAGAATCAGTAATATTTTACAATTAATAAAAAGTTGGGCTGAATGATTTAAATTAAAGCATACATCCTTTTATTCTATTAAGAACTAGTAAACTACAGATAGGGAAAATAATATGCATGATCAATCAATCCCTTTATCAGGAAGTTTTGCTTAATTTTAAGGTATGTACTTTGTAGAGGATTTATTAGTAAAAAACAAAAAGTTGTTTAAAAACAAAATAAACCCCAAAAATTAAATTCAGAAAACGTACTACCAATTCACAGCTATCTTCTTAATGTAAAAAACAAACAAAAAAACCCCAACACATTGGATTCAATGATGACAGAATTGGCAATGTTATAACATCTCAGAAATACAATGTCGGTGGAAATCTAATATCATTCTAATTAATATGACTAGGAGTTATTATCTAAAACACATTAAATACAATAACAGCAAACAATAGTTGGTACATTATCTTCTCATGAGTAGGTAATATGAGCCAACATGTTGGACCTAGACTAGACCTAGGAAATGTGTCAGTTACTAATTTCAGATCATAATCTGACTATTCATTAGGGATATGCTGGCATGCTTACTTTTTCTGCCCCTGTGAAACACAACTCCTGAGAAACTCAGATAGATCTTGTGTCAGAGAATTAATGTCAACTAGCGCTTATACTATTTACCTTCCAAGTTTGTTTTGAGGTTTGACGCCAGACAGAGGAACAAACATTAGAGGGAAAAGTAAAAGAAACATACAACAAACATATCAAAATTTAAAAATCCAAATTAATAGAGTTTACAACATAAATGAAAAAAGTTTTAAAGTTACCAATGTGAGGATCATCTTCTAAGAGGCCAGTCAGTCAGTAAGCATTTATTAAACACCTATTATGTGGCAGGCACTTGTTAAGCACTGAGGATACAAAAAAAAAAAAAAAAAAAAAAAAACCAAGAGTCCTTGCTTTCAAGGAGTTTACAATCTAATAGAGGAGACAACAAGCAACTATGCATAACCAAACCATATACTGGATAAATGAGAAATAATTTCAGAACGAAGGCATTAGAGGGAAGAAGGGGTAGGGAAGGCTTCTGGTAGAAGGCAGAATTTTAGTTGGGACTTGAAGGAATTTAGGGAAGCCTAGTAGACAGAAATAAGGAGGAAGAACATTCTAGGTATGGAAGACTACAAGAGAAAATGCTCTCATTAGTGTCTTGTTTGAGAAACAAAAAGAAAAGAATATGTAGTGGAGAATAAAACTGATGAAAGGCTTTGAATTCTGAATTTTGAATGTGATCTTGGAGGCAGCAACAGGAAGCCACTAGAGTTTATGGATATAATTTCTACCTTGAGGATTACTTTTGTTACTCTGTAGGAATTGTAGTATATTGTTTCATCATTATAATTTTCTTTTCTTTTTTTTTAAATTAAAGCTTTTTATTTGCATAACATGTATGGGAAGTTCTTCAATATTGACCTTTACAAAACTTCCATTACAAATTTTCCTCCCCTAGATGGCAGGAAGTCCACTACATGTTAATTATATTAAAATACTTGAAAAGTCGATTATATGTATATATATTTCCATACTTATCTTGCTGTGCAAGAACAATCGTATCTACATGAACAAAAATATCTGAGAAAGGAAACCCA
>JAJPUD010003610.1:0-53910 GCA_023553655.1 Myrmecobius fasciatus
TTGGGGGGAAGGAAAGGAAAAGCTTGGGAAAAAAAAAGTTTTTTTGCAAAGATCAATGTTGAAAGGTCACTCATATGTTTTGTAAATAAAAAGCTTTATTTAAAAAAATAAAAAAATAAAAAAAAAGAATTAAGGACATCTATCTATCCATTCATCTATTCATAAACATGCATTCATATATATATATATATATATATGTACATATATATACATACATAAGGACATGCATATATATAGTTATAAATATACATATGTATATCTGTATATTTAAATTTGAACTATGGGTGATATTTGAAATAAATTCTAACATAACTAAAGGTTACAGAAAGCAGCTATTAAATACTTGTTTGGGTATGCTTATTAAAAGCATATTGATATAGACCACAATGGTGGAAATTTCATGTCAGACTATGAGGAACATTAGTTTATAGGAAAATTTCTCCCATTACATTAAGAATATCTTCTAAATTGGTAAATACTTTTATCAGCTAATTCTTGAAAGGGGTGACAAATAGCTATATGATGGAGAAAATGATACAAAGTAAAACAATAAACACCTTCAGTTTTCAACAGTTTCATTTGCACTATATTTATATCTAATGTGATAAATATAATGATTAGTGATAGTAATTATATACAATATATGTACTGCAGCTAATTTTTCTATGTTCATTCACCTCTATCATAGTTATTGGGTTGCAACCTATCAATCAACTAAAACTATTCTATTCCAGATTTTCCTAGAAGAGATTTAAGATACATTCCTGATTCTCAAAAAATTTGGAGGGAATTTAGACATAAAGATATAAAAATTTAAGTAGCAATATTGAAGCTATCACAGACTGATATTATCAGCTGCACCTAAAGGTAGAGATTTTAATTATAATATTAGTTGAAAGACAATGATGTTCCCATGATTGTTTTGGAAAAAACTTCATAGAACAAGTGGAATTTGAACATGTATCTTCAGTCTTAAGTACAGTGCCTTAAACACAGGTGCTTAGAAAATGAAATTTGAATATTTTTTATTAAATTAACTGCACCTTGAAAATTACATGATTCTGGATAAGTAAAGTGAATAGGAAAGGAAAGGTGATTGAAGTATATGGAACAATGACAAAGAAACAGGAATAACAAAGGCTTCTTAAGGAGACATGAAGCATCCCCTATTGAGAAGAGAGAAAAATGTAAAACAAGTGGAAAGTTTCAGCCTGAATGATGGGAAGAATGGTGCTACCAGCATTTTTTCCCTTGTTAATTCTATCAAATTAAGAACTCCTCTTTATAGTCTACTCTGAAAATCTTCTCTTACTGCTCTCTGCTTCAGTTACAAATGCCTTGACACATTCTATGACTTGGGAAATTTAGGATTGACCATGACTATGTTCAAATTTCATTGCTCATAAATATTGGCTGAGTTTTCCTGTCTTTCATTATGTTTAAAAATCCATTTACCAAGGATAGGGGCAGTAACAGGGAATCCATCTGTCTAACTCTAGAAAATAACATAGTCTGAAAGAATCACTGAAATGCAAAGAAGCCAGTTATTCCATTCCCTTTCCTAATAGAATGATGAGGCCAGAAGTAACTTTTCTGTCTTATCCCTAACCAAGTGTTAAATATGTTAGCTAATATAATAAACACTGATTTCTTTTTTCTGATAACCTTCTTTCATGTAGTGACCAATAGAAAAATGTATTCATTGTTTTTCTTCTTTGTTTATATAGCACAGTAATCAAATTCAAAGCACCCTACATCACCTTCAGTGAAAGTAATGCAATGATGCAGAAAAGAAAGTTTGATAAATCATCTGGTTATACAACATAAGTCTCTACTTTTTGAATATTAAGTTGAGGCAAAGGAATAGATATAATGTCAGTTCTAGCATACTTCAAATAACACAGGTCACTTCATGAATTCTGACTCACAAGTCTCCCCAACCCAGTTTTTTAAGATAAATAATAATCAATAAAATATTAGTATTTTTAACAAATGGTTTATTGGTATCCAGGTAGATTGCATTTTATAATCACTATATATTATTTTAGGGTAATTGTAACAAAGAGAAAAGTAGTGAAGGATTATAATATTCATTAGTGGAAGGAACATGTACACTTAAAATCATGAATTCTCTAAAATACCCAAGAGGAATAGAACCTTTAAGATGGAGAATGCTAGTGAGGATAGAGTGCTGAAGTTGGAGTCAGGAAGATAGGTACAAATTGCACCTTTTATCATTACTAGTTATAGACAAGTCATTCAATCTCATCTCCTCAGTTACTTTACTTATAAAGGAATTGGACACAATGGTTTCTGAGGTCCCTTCCAGTTATAAATCTGTGAGTCTTAGCTGAGATCTTCCTCATATTTGTATCTATTATTTTAAATAGTTTCTGAATTGGTCTCCCTGCATCTAGCACTTCCTTGTTCAATCCACCCTCCACACAGTTGCCAAGCTGATAGTCCCAAAACATGTCTGATCATGTCACTGTTCTACTCAAGAAGTTTCAGGTGCTCCCTATTGCTATTAAAGTCCAAAACTTTCCATTTTGTCTTTAAAGTCCTTCATTATTTGACTCCAACCTATCTCATCTTTCTGTACTGATTAGTAAGTCAGTCAATGAATATTTATTAAGCCTCAACTTAAATGGAAGCTATGTGAGCAAGAAGATAAAGAGCTGGATCTTGAATTTGGAAGATATGAATTTCAAATGCAGTTTCAAAAACATACTAGTTCTGTGACCTCCCTGAGCTAGCCACTTAACCTTTATTTACTTCAGTGCTCTCAATTGTAAAATAGTGATAAAGCACCCACCTTTCAATGTTGTTGTGAGGATCAAAGGAAATAACAATATTTCTGGCACATAACAAGAAGTATATAGATACTTGTTCTTTTCTCTAAGAGCTCACAGTCTGGTAGGAGAGACAATAAACATACAGCCATATGCAAATGACTTCCCTTTAAACATACTTTTCAAGTCAACTTGATGTAATTGCCATTACTTATACATAACATTCTATCTTCTCACTCATATCTTTGAATAGGCAATAAGTCCTCCATAATTAGAATGCTCACTCTTCTTACCTCAATCTCTTTCAGACCCTAGTTTTCTTTAAGGCCCAAGTCATCAAATCTAACAAGAGGTTTTTTCCCAATTCCTTAAGTTTTTTTTTTATACCTCCCCATCTGAAATTATCTTGAATTTATTTTCCATGTGTATTGCAGTTACTTATCTATACACAAGTTGTTTTGTCCCTCTGTATTTACAGCAAGTACAAATGACAAAGATTGGTATTGTGAGGTTATAGAGTCAATGAAAAGGAAAATGACTCATTAGCCATATGAGAGTCCTTTGAGATAGTTATATGCAATCAAATCATCAGGTAGTTAGTAGAGTTCTAAATCAATACCAAATTGGAAGAATACATTGAGTATGGTTAAAGCAATTCTGATTCAATCTATTTAAATAAAAAAGGACAAAACTAAATAAACAATCACCCTTTCTTAGAAAAGTTAAAAATATGTGAAAGAAACATTACAAAGAGTAGATCAAAAGAGCTCAAAATCAAACTGTTAGCAAATGCATGAACTCCTTGTCAGAAGACAAGGAGAAACATGACATTTATGAGCAATAATCCAAGATCCCTGATTAAAGGTCTTCAGAGAAAAGCCAGATGACTACTCATTGGGAATGGTGTAGCTAATTCTTATTCAGCAACATATTGGAATAGGTGTCTTGTGATGTCTTTCCCAAATCCAAGCTTCTATTATTTGCAGATCATTTCAAAGTAGGGTAATGGAAGATTATAATCGTTTTCTCAGAAAACAAATAAGTCAAAGGAATAAAAGAAGTTGAGGGTAAAAGAACACCGAAGAAGACTTGCTGTGAGATCCAGCTTAGATGAAATAATACAGAGAACATTCAGAGACGAACACAAAAGATTTAAAAGAGAACAGATCAGCAAGCATTTTAATGGTGATCTGTTCTCATCATCATCAATACTTAGTGAAACATTATATTTATCTTCTATGATCTCTATGGCTCCACAATGTGCTACATATGGAAGTGACAGTGGTACTCAAGGAATATAAAAGAGTAGATGTAACAGACTCAGAAATACTTTTTGAAAATAACATGGATTTAAATTTACTCAGAGATTGATTTTTCAAAATATCTGAAATAGAAGAATATTTCAAAGGAATGGAAAATGTCCCAGAAGATCCTATTAATAACAACATTCAAAAGCAACTGAGAAGACATTACTAACAAGGGACTCATATCCAAGTTTTCTTATCTCCATAAAATCTTTATGAGAATGACAAAATCTACATTAAGTGTATCCTTTTGCATATAATTGTCAGTAGTAGAATAGATTGTAATAGTCATACAATTGCTTAAGAGCTATAGAAAAAGCAAAATATTACTCTACTTATTGGTTTTTAAAATGTTTGATTTAATAGAACAAAATGTAGCACTGAAGAATCTCTTCTCTTACTTTATCAGAAGACCCTTAACTTTACTGAGTCTTAAGTTCCTTTTCTTTAAAACAGAAATGTGACATGTATTTTCTACCTCATAGGTTTGTTGTGAGACCTGGGCTTTGGAAAATTTAAAGCCCTATAGAACTGTAAACTACCAGCACCATCACAATAACAGCAATATTTTCACATCGCATTTGGGCAGATACTCAATGGCAAAAAAATGGGATAAAATGGACGAGTCACAATAGATAGGCAGTTTTGTATGTTTTGCAATAGGCATCATTAATGGAAAGGAGGGAGGAAACAAACATTTATTGAGAATCTATTACTAGGTGTCAAGTCTGGTGCTAAGCAGTTTGCAAGTATCATCTTATTTGAACCTCACTTTTATAGATGAAGAAACTGAAGCAAATAGAAACTAAATTAGTTGTGCAGGGTCACAGAGCTTATGAATGTGAGACAAGATTTGAATTCATGTCTTTCTAACTCCAACAGGTCCAAAACCCCATCGATTGTATCACCTGGATGACCACAGATTTAAAGCTAGGAGAAACCACAAAAGTTTACTAGCCTAACTTTATGATTTTATAGTTGGGGAAATTGAGACCTAGAGAGATGTAGTAAATTTCTCAAAATCACATAAGTAGTAACTGCACAAGTAGGCTTTAAAATCAGCTCTTATTCCAAATCTGGGGCTCTTTCTTTTACATAATAGTACCATCTAAACAGGATATATAGTCTTCTCTGACATTAATACATTTTTTTCATTTCTTTGTGACTATCTTGTCTTTAGCTGAAAGTTTTCAGAAATTTTTCTGGGTCTGGAGATAAGTAAATATGAGGGGGGAAATTGATTAAGTTAAATTTTAATAAAACTCGTAATGACATGCCAAAAAACTCCAGGGATAATCAGATATGAAAATTTTTGTCATTGAGGAAACTTAGTTCACTTTTTACCCTGGCATTTCTTCAGCAAAAATTATTCCCCTATTGTGTTACAGGGCTTTGTAAAACTTAAAGCCCTATAAAACGTAAACTACCAGTACAATCATAATAGCAGCAATATTTTCACATCAAATTTGGGCAGATATTCAATGGCAAAAAATGGGAAAAAATATTTTCTAGTCAGAATCTCAAATTTTTCATTGAATTCTTAATTATCCAGATAACTTTCTTGAGTCTCTAAAGTGTTGGTGTAATTAAAATCCCATACAAACTAATTAGCATTTGAATAGATTTTTTTACTACTGTATCTCTTTAGGGGATTTTTTTTTCATTTTCTACTATGTTTCTGGTTAGGAAGTAGATCAAATAAAATAATATTTGTAAAGTGCTTAATATAGTGTATCTGACACATAGTAGTAAGCCAATAAATATTTATTCCCATTAATTTAATATTATTAAAATTTAGATAAGTGAAAGTGATTCATTTTATTAAGGTAAATTCTCCTTTTTACTTATCAGAAATAATCAACACAAGGCAATTCTTCCATTCTCAATAGATACTATCAAGGCTAAAATAATAAATACAAACTTATTTTTATTTACTACTACTGTTTGTGCATATTACATTCTTTTGCTTTGACTTAGGACTCCACTTATTCTCCCACAAGTAAAATGTATCTTTATCTTAAAATAATTTCTTCCAGGATGATACATTCCTTTATCCTCCATTTTTCCCATTAATCTTTTTCTAATTGTTCCTAAATTCTCTCTCTTTTTTATGTTTTAGAGAGGCAGGTCATAGATAATGGCTGGATTAATGTTGAATATATATTATCCTTTACTTGTTAAGTGTGTTATGTTAAAAGTTATTCATCTGCATTAATAGAAAGTTTCCTCATAGGAGAAACCATTTTTAAACCAATGAAATCACAGATCTGACCAAATACAAACAAAAACATTATCCATGAATGACTTTTGATTCATTGCTTTCATTCATCTGTCTACCCATTTGTTCATTTTTCTGGCCCATAGTAGACACTGACTAAATGTTTTACCTATCCATCTATATATACAACAGGTAGCTATCAAGAAGCATTATGCCCACATTTTTTACTAGATGTTTACTACTACACATAGTTTACATAAGATAGTTTAAACAGTTGCTACTGTCATGAAATAAGCAGTCTATGAGTAGAATAATACAAACATAATAATAACACTAATAATTATAATAATTCACATTTAAAAAGTACTTAAGAATTTTCTTTTTTTTCTTTTTTCTTTTTTTTATATTAAAGCTTTTTATTTGCAAAACATATGTATTGGTAATTCTTCAACAGTGACCCTTACAAAGCTTTCTGTTACAAATTTTCCCCCCTAGTCCCCACCCCTCCCCCAGATGGCAGGAAATCCACCATATGTTAATTATGTTAAAATACTTGACAAATCGAATTTATATGTATACATATTTCCACCCTTATCATTGTTGTGCAAGAAAAATCATATCTACAAGAAAAAAATAAGAGAAAGGAAACATAATGCAAGCAAATATCAATAGAGAGCATGAAAATGTTATGTTGTGGTCCACATTTCATACCCCTCTCTCTGGGTATATATGGCTTTCTTCACTAACAATTGGAAGGGGTTTGAAACATTTCATTTTTGAAGACAGCCATGTCCATCAGAACTGATCATCATATAGTATTGTTGTTGCCGTGTACAATGATCTGTTCTGTTTTCTTTGCTCAGCATCAGTTCATGCAAGTCTCTCCAGGCCTCTCTGAAATCATCCTGTTGATTTTTTTCCTACAGAAAAATAATATTCTATGACATTCCTATACCATAACTTATTCAGCCATTCTCCAATTGATGGACATCCATTCAGTTTTTGGTTTCTAACAACTACAAAAAGGGCTGCCACAAACCTTTTTGCACATGTGGGGCCCTTTCCTTCCTTTAAGATCGCTTTGGGATATAAGCCCAATAGAAACATTGATGGGTCAAAGGCTATGCACAGTTTGATAACTTTTTGAGCATAGCTCCAAATTGCTCTCCAGAATGGTTGGATCTGTTCATAGTTCCACCAACAATGTATTAGTGTCCCGGTTTTCCCACATCCCCTCCAACATTCATCATTATCTTTTCCTGTCATTTTAGCCAATCTGCCTGTCATAGATTTTACATTAACTTCTTTTTTCCCTAGTTTCTTTCTTATTTATTTTGTGGTTTGATTTATCTAATTCTGAGAGAGCAAGGTTGAGATCCCCAACTAGTACAGTTTGGCTGCCTATTTCTTCTTTCATCTCTCTTAATTTCTCCCCTAGGAATTTGGATGCTATTGTACTTGGTGCATATATATTTAGTATTGATATTGCTACATTATCTATGGTACCCTTTAATAAAATATAGTTTCCTTCCTTATCTCTTTTGATTAGATCTATCTTGGCTTTTACTTGATCTGAGATAAGGATTGCTACCCCTGCTTTTTTTTGTTCACCTGAAGCATAATAGGTTCTGCTCCAGCCTTTTACCTTCATCCTATATGTCAGTATGTTTTAGATGTATTTCTTGTAGACAACATATTGTGGGATTCTGGTTTTTAATCCAGTCTGATATCCATTTCCGCTTTTTGGGAGAGTTCATGCTATTCCCATTCACAGTTAGAATAACTAATTCTTTATTTCCTGCCATCTCATTTACCCAAGTTATGTTTTTCCCTTTCCTTTCCCCTTTCTCCCTTCCCCCTCCTCAGTATTTTGCTTTTGATGATGCCCATCCCTAAACAATCGTCCCCCCTTTAAAGCCCCTCTTCTTTTTTTTACTCCTTTCCCCTGATTCTTCTATTTTTCCTCCTATTAGTTTATCCCTTTCTTTTTCTCCTTTCCCTCCCACTTCCCTATAATGAAGGATAAGTTTCTCTGTGAAACCAAAAGTGTCTGATATACAATTTTAGAGCCCAATCTGATGAGGCTCTAAATGCTCATCTCCCTCCCTTTTTCCCTCAATTATATTAGGTTTTCTTTGCCTCTTCATAAGATTTTACCTTATTTTTACCTCCTTTTTTTAAAAAAAATCTTATTTTACCACTTTTTCCCTCTTTTCCCCAGTATGATAGCCTTTCCCCCTCTAGTTTTCTTTTTCATATTATCAAAGTAATATCAAATTATACCCCCAATCTTTTAAGTATCCCCATAGTAGAAATAAAGTTCTCAAGAGTCCTTTCCTTTTTACCTTTTTATGCTTCTCTTGAGTTCGGTGTTTGGAGGTCGAATTTTTTGTTCAGATTTGGTCTTTTCATTAGAAATAAGTGAAAGTCACCTATATCATTAAATGACCATCTTCTTCCCTGGAGGATAATGCTCATTCTAGCTGGATAGGTTATTCTTGGCTGTAATTCAAGTTCCTTTGCCTTTTGGAATATCTGGTTCCAGGCCCTACAATCCTTCAATGTGGAAGCTGACAGATCATGTGTGATTCTAATTATTGATCTTTGGTATTTGAATTGTTTCTTTCTAGCTGCTAGCAAAATCTTTTTCTTGGTGAGATAGTCCTGACATTTATCCATGATATTCCTTGGGGTTTTAATTTTGGGGTCTCTTTCAGGAGGTGATCGGTGAATTCTTTCAATGGTGATTTTGCCTTCTGATTCTACAGTCTCAGGGCAGTTTTCTTTCAGGATTTCCTGGAAGATAGTGTTTAGATTTTTTTTTTTCATCATGGCTTTCAGGAAGTCCAATAATCTTTAGATTGTATCTCCTAGATCTATTTTCCAAGTCAGTTGTTTTTCCTAGGAGATATTTCATATTTTCTTCTAATTTTTCATTTTTTTGTTTTTGTTTGACTGATTCTTGAAGTCTTATTGAGTCATTCACTTGCATTTGTTCAATTCTTATTTTTAAAGTATTGTTTTCTTCAGTTACCTTTTTTAGCTCCTTTTGTAACTGGCCAATTGAATTTTTTTGTTCATTGCACTCTTTTTCCACTTCACTAATTTTATTTTTCAGTGCATTGCTATTTCCAATTCACCAATTTTGTTTTTCAATAAATTGATGTCATTTTCATATGTCTTTTGCAGGGCATTATATCCTTCTTTTAGGGCATTAAATCCTTCTTGCACTGATCTCAATTTATTTTCCCATTTATCATCGAGCTCTTTTTTGAGATTCTTTATGCAATCTTCCAGAAAGGCTTTTTTGAAAAGGGGACCAAGTTATATCTCCCTTGATGGCTTCCTCTTGTGTTGCTTTGCCTATAGGAGCCTGAGGATCTTGGGTCTGCCTTTCTTTTTCTTCATAAAAGCTGTCTATGGTAAGATCTCTCTTCTGCTTCTTACTCATTTTTTTAAAGCTTGGGGTCTGTGCAAAGCAGAGAAGTGACCCCTAGCTGTGGTAGTTTGCCCTGGGGCAATTCTGCTAATTAACTTCTGGTGCAGGGCAGGTTGGGCTAGGACCTTTCATTTGCTATGGATTACAAACTGCCTTTTACAAAAGGAAGATCTGCCAGAGCACTTCTGCCCAATCAGGGTAGAGTGCCCCTAGTGCCTCAGAAACACTCACCAGCTGTTCTGAGTTTCTGCCATGCTGAGCCCCCCCCCCCGTTTCCTGCCCTGTCTCCCAGATGCCGGGCAAACTGCTCACCCCCTCTGCCCGACTGAAACAGACCTCTATGAATTTCTTCAAAGGTAACTTCAGCAAGCAGAATTTCTTAGTCCAAATATTTCTGGGTTCATTGACATAAAGATCAGTTCAGAGGCTTATTTTACTGTTGATTTGAGAGAAGGTCAGAGGAGGACACAGAGAGTCATTCACTCTTCCTTTTGGCTCTGCCCATCCCTCCATTAACTTCTTCTTTATGATTATTCCCAGTCTAAGAGTTCATATTCCATGACAAAAGTTGGTTCCTTTGTTTCCCGATGCATCAGTTTCAGCAATAATTCCTCCCATTTACAACAGTATTAGAAATAGAATGTAGTGTTCTTAATGATTCACTAGAATGTAAAATACGCTCTGCTTTGTGCCCTCTTTACCTTTGACAAAAAGCCCACTGCTAACAATTATCTTAGTTAGACCTTTGTCTAATTAATGTATGCATGTAATTTATATGGAGAAGAGGATATTAAAGAATCTTTTCCATACTGAGTTAGGAAATCAAGAAACTGGTGAAATTAAAGAATTTTTTTCTTTGCTAATCAACCAAAGAGACCTGGCCAGAATTTCAAAAGGAAATATTTCTTTATTCTGTACAATTTCAGTACATCATGCATTTCTATCCAGATCAAATAACTACACATACAGTTGAAAAGTGACCCCCTCCTCTGGTCTCCAAAGTCATCTGTTTATTTATTTCCTACAGCTTAAGGTTTCACATGAATCCTAATGAAAAATAAAAGGTAACCCATTCCTTTTTGGTAGAGATGGGATACTACTAGGATTGAAATAAGGGTAAGAAAACTGGGTGATGGCCTTCACAGGATTCACAATACAAAACACCACCCCAAAAAACGCACAATTTTTCATTGAAATTAACTTGAACATTTATTGATGATTAGTTGGAGATTTAAAAAAAAAGTTCCATCTTAATAAATGGCACACACATCAATGTCTTCTTTAAGATGTACTTGTCTGTCAGTCACAGGTGATGCACAGTAAGATGTTTTCATATTCACAATACATATTTTCACCTTCATAAAAAGTCAAGTATTTTTGTGAGGACACACTTTTTACTCATGAATTTACATAGAATTTAATTTGTGTATATTTAACATAGAATTTAATTTATGTACATCTGGTGCCAGAATATTCTGGACTTCTTTCTGTCACTCCCTTAAGAGTTCTCTTTGGTTATTGTAGAACACATGTCAAGTTGTTTTACTTGTGTCACGTACAAAATTAAAGAAAAAAACCAGTACAAAATATAACATTGCAGCACAACCTTTTATTAATCAAGGAAATTTGATTTGCCATTTTTGTGGTAACAATAATATCCTTCTATAACATTTGTCATTTTTTAAACTACACTATATTTTTATTGGGTAATATCCTGTCATTATTTAAATCTGTACTGAATTTCTCATTGTGTACTATCCTGTAAGCTACATAAAATCAAAGACTATATGCTTTATAAATTGTGTATCTCTTCGGGACCTTACTACCATCCTTAGAGTAGTGTATTGATATAGTGGTTAAAATGCTAGACTTAGAATCAAAATAGTTCAATTCTCACTCCTGTGTGACTGTGGACAAATTATTTAATCTCTCTGTCTCAGTTTCTTCATCTTGAAAGTGGGAACAAAAATACTTATCCCTATATCACTAGGTTATTGTGTGGCTTAATATAAGTAATATATGTAAAATTTTTGTCATACTCAAAAGCAGAAGTGCCAGGTTCAAAGCCTGTCATACTCCTTGATGTAGTAGGAATCAAAAGAAAATGTAATTGGAAAATATTTAACAAAATTTTAAAAAAGACAATCAAGCATAAAAAATCTTACCTTTTAAAACTGAGCCAATATGCAATCCAACTTTATGTAGCATTTTGCTTTATAGACTACATCACCTTTCTATGTGATCTACATGTTTTCCATGGCGCTGTTTTTTCATGGCTCTTCATCTCTGAAACTGCCCTTTTTCAATTTTCACTGATTCATTTTCCTCTTCCCACTCCCTAAGCATGATTGAAACCATACAAATCAAAGTCCCTCTTTTCTTTCACTGTATACTTCAAGAATACACTCTATCATTTCTCACTCTCTTCTCCTTTAGTGCAGTCCTTCAAGAAAAGGTGGGCCTTCTTGCCAAGGATAACCCTTCCTCTTGGGCTCTTGAAACTATCCCCTCTGAACTCCAAAAGTTTGCTCCTTTTATCATCCCCTTTCTGACAGAACAAACACAAGGGGAAAGTTAATATCTGATAAGCTTCTTCCTCTCACCTCCCTGAGCATGGAGAGGTCCAAATTCCACTCCCTTCCCTAAACCATGAGTATTTGCTTTCCCTAAAAGGAGACAAAGCTGTCCTTGGGACCTAATAGGTCCCAACTTCTCTTGACACATTTTCTTGCTGCAAAATTCCACTTGGTTTATGTTCACACACCCCTTCTCCTCTTCTACTTTGACAAGAATTAACTTTCTTTAAAAGAAGACGAAGCTGTCCTGGGGACTAGACTAACCTTTCCATGATATAGCTTCTTGGTCATCTAAAGACATTAAAAAATCTATCTTGTACAGTCTAGATATCCCAGATTTTTTAGATTTCTGAAAACCACCATGCAAATCAGCAGGTACTTCAATATATCCTGGATTGATGAACACATAGATAAGTTTCCATATTGAGATGAGGAGGCTAACTATATTCTTATTTCCTATTCTTGCTACAGTAGAGCAAAGTAATCTCCCTTTTGTTAACAGTCTCCTTTAATAGATGATCATCCTCTCAACCACTAATTGTGCATGCCCCACAATATTTTGTCTTGTATGATTTCTTCTACTTCTACATGATTCCGTTGATCTCAGAAGCTCACAAAACTAATTATCATGTCTGTATATACTTTTCAGATGTCTATATTCAGTGCTAACCTTTTTCCAGTCCCATTTCCATCTCTCTGCTGGACATCTCTACCTAAATTTCTATGGGCATCTTATATTCATCATGTCTCAAAGAGAATTTATAATTCCACTCAAGCTCCCTTCTCCAAGTTCCATCATTTAGCTTAATGGCATCGTTATGCTCCAAAATCTGGATTCAGCTTTGATTTTTCTATCTCCCTCAATTTCCATATCCACAACATGTCTCATATTCTTCACCTTCTCACCACTCATATAACTCCTCTCCTAGATTACACCTTCATCATCTGTTGTCTGGACTATTGCAAACCTCTTAGCCTTCTTGACTCATCTCTTCCTTTTATATTATTCACATAGTTACCAAACATGATGATTAATGTTTCTTTTTGTATGCCCAGCACTTGGCAGGGTGCTTAATAATTTTTTTGTCATTCATTATCTCACTCATGCATTCATTAATAGTTTGAATATGTCACACTCCAATTTACAAATCACATTCACTCCTTATTGCCTATGGATTAGACTAGCATTTAAGATCTTCTACATTGCAGCTCCCTCCTATTTGTCTACATTTTTTTCACATTACTTCTTTTACCTTATATACATTATAGTCAGACTGACCTATTGGGTTTCTCCCCAGATTTGGCATATACTTTCTATAAACTGTTTTCTACCTACCTTTTAAATCATTATGGGTAACTCTCTCACACCCTTTTCTTTGGCTTCTGTGTGTTATCCATCACTACATTCTATCCCTTGACCTCATATTTTTGTAAAAAAGAATGTATTCCCTTTACACATTGGAGTACTATCTACTATCAAATTAACCATAAGTCACTACAGTATATCTGAGATATTTCCTCATCTACCTAGTTATTAGTACTCTAACCTTCTTGATATTATTTTTGAATTACTTTGTAGGTCCTTTGTATCTATTACTAGTTTTTATGGTAGTTTATCCCTGGAATTGAATGTAATTTCATTTATGTCAAGGATTTTCTTTTACTTTTTCTTTAAAATACCCACTTCCTAGGAAAGTTAATTTTACATAACAGTAGTCACTTACTAAATACTAATTAATTTGAATTGTGGGTAATCCCTGAAGTTGAATCTTCATCTATCATCTTTTTAAATTCTTGATTTATTGCTACAATTCAAATAATTATATTTAATCAGATGATTCACAAATATATCTCTTTGGTTTCAATCCCCTCCCCTTAGCTTGTTTCATATTTTGAAAAGTCTAACAAATATCTCCACCAGGATAGCCTTCCAACAGTAAGTTTTACTTATCAAAAACTACACTACATTTCTCCTAACCCTAGCAATCCTACCAATTCCTCTATTTTCTTGGTGATATCAAGACCCAAGGCCTTAAAAATGAGCATTCACTTCTTTATCCCTTAATATTTATGTGAAATTAATTGCCTTCTACAAAAATATTTATGGTTTATGGTTCATTCCTCCCCTATACACTGAAAATCACCATCTATCTTCTATCTATCTGTCTATCTATTTATCTATCTATCTAAAGTATATATGAAAAAAATGCAAAAGCAAAGCAATAGGGAGAACTTGAAGTTTAGGGAATTAGAAAAGCCTTAATATAAAATGGTGTTTGATCTGAGCTTTAAATGAAACTAGGAATTCTAAGAATTGGAAAGGATGTAAAATGATTCTAAGAAATAGAAGGTGAGGGGCAGCTAGGTGGCGCAGTGGATAGAGCACCAGCCCTGAAGTCAGGAAGACCTGAGTTCAAATCTGGTCTCAGACACATAACATTCCCTAGCTGTGTGACCCTGGGCAAGTCACTTAAACCTCAACTGCCCCAGCAAAAAGCAAAAAAAAAAAAAAAAAAAAAAAAAATAGAAGGTGAAAAACATAGTCCAGGCATGTCGTATATCCTACCAAAAGCAAAAATGTAAGAAATGATGTATCATGGATGAAGAAGAGTAAGAAGATCAGATTTTCTGGATTTTACAGATTTTATAGAATAAGAAGGAGAATAATATATATGCCAAAAGCCAGATTGGAGGAAGGTTGTAAATTATTTTAAATACCAAACAAAAAATATATTTAACACTAGTACAATTGAACTAGAGTTTATAGTAAAAAATGGTCATCCTTATGCTTTAAGAAGGTCACTTTGATAGTGAAGGGTGGATTGGACTGGGAAAACTGCTTTCAAAACTAGTTCTGGACATCAGAAAGCTTTTAGTTCTTCCAAAGTGGTTTGATATTAGGAGATATGTGTATAATACTCTCTTGGCTTGTTCTCTGATCTATGGGTGACCAGAAGAACTCTTTTCTGTCCTTGAATTGTGACCAGCATCCCAGCTCCTTTGCAGCCACAAATTCTGTCAGGCTACTGTTTTTCCTTGCCCTGGAATTGAGACCTAGATTCAAGTTATGGACAATGCAACAGATTACTGTACCCAATGCCCAGAAAATCACACCTATAATTATCTTTTGACAAGTTCTCCAACTCACTTAATATTCATAAGTAGAGAGCTCCAGAAGTAGCAACTTCCACTGTTGATTCAGTCACCCCTGCTTCCCGACACTTTTTCTAGGTTCTGGGATGTCAGTTTCACTGGTTGTAGCCTGTGCTGAAGTATGCTCCACAATTACCTCAGTGCAATAGACTTTTTCCTGCTAACCTTATAAATTATCCTGGGCTGGAAAAAAATTTTTAATCCTATCTTCTTTGAGTTCTGGGTTCTGCCACTCCCGAATTTGTTTTGAAGTATTATTTGAAGTAGTTTGGAGGAAAATTTGGAAGGGCTCAAAGGAGTTCTTGCCTTTTCTCCACTATCTTGACTCCACCTCCAAGAATAAGGTTGTTTTTGTTTTTGTTTTTTTCCTAAAAAGAGGGAGGAGATATAGGATGATAGTTTGAGGTAACCATAGTCCTAAGGAAAGATTTTTAAGACCTGGAGGTATTTGGAAGCAACAATATAGAACCAGAAAAGAAGGAACCTGAGAACACCTCAGTTTCATGATCCCTAATAGCTTGTCAAAACACTAACAATAATACCATGGTTTAATATGTTATAATTAACAAGAGCTAATATCTTTCCATTAAAAATACACTGAAGTACTTCTGAGTAGCTTGTCAAATATCACTTCCTCATATTTTTAAGCCATAGTCTTACTCCATGTCCAGCACATTACACCTAAATTCCCAGGATACATTGACTTCTTTCAGTTTCCCCACATAGTCCTATGCATATCATACTGTCTCCAAATCACACAAGATTTGTTCCTTCCATGTTTCTCACTTCTGGAACATATCACATTATAATAAGCTGTTTTTGGCTTCCTACCCCAAAATGATTAGAAACTGATAAACTAATGGGAAGGCCCTACTGGTCTTGCTCAGTCATATATAGCATTCACACCAGCAGGGCTATCCCAATGCAATACCTTTAAAATTGCCAATTTTTAGAAAAAAGTGCTAAATTTAAAGCTAGAAAACTTAAATACAAATATTGGCACAATGTGATCCTGAACAAATCATTTAACTTCATTATTTTTCAGTTTCTTCATCTGTTATATGAAGAGGTTGAACTTCTGAGAACACTTTTAACTATAATTCTATGATCACTTAAAATTAAATAGCCATTGTGATTCTAATAAAATAAGAAAGATATTTTGAATAGAGAGAAACTTAAGGGGTCCCTGAAATAACAACTCATACATGAAAAGTGTCTCTACCTAAGCTAAGGCATTTTTGTGATACCCCTAGAATCAATTTGCATATTTTGAGGTGATTTTTTAAAAATGTTGGGAATCACTACAATAAAGAGTCATACAAGTTGATTATAAGTAGAAAGACTAAATATGCAGCAATGTAATTTACAACTGGTTTTGGAGAGCCTAGATTTCTCCTTTGTCACCATTTCTTCTGTGGTTGAAGAGACTATGAAGTTGGCAGAGCACAGGATATAGGAAGGAATGTTGGAAAGCTGATGATCTGAAGTCAAACTATAAAGACAGTTAAGCAAAGGGACAAAGTACATTGGATCAAAATATAGATAAGCATTCCAAAAGAGAAAAGAAATGACTTGACAAAGCCAGCAAGAGAAAAAGATTTGCAGAAAAGACTGTAACTGGAAAGGCTATAGGGAGCCACCTAGTGACAAATTTATGTGTTAATGGAATGCAATTAGATTTAAATGTAAGCAGTAGTTTGAAGGGCAACACAAAGAATATCGGTTAAAAATATAGAATTTCATGAATATCTTAAGTAAGAATCATATAATTATTTGACATGGATTTTTCTTTTACAAGTTTTTATATTGCCCATTTTTGATAAGCAAAAACTAAATTATTCCTTTACTTATCCTCAAAATATTTTTGAATTTAATAACTTGCCAATGCATAAATGTTAAACTAATTGGACTCTCTTCTCCCCACTCTCACATTTCATTCAACTGAATTAGAGTCAAAATGTCAATCTAAGGAAATTGAGAAACAATTAGTGCTCTAAAATTGAACAGCATGCTCATTTTTTTCTTTAATCTTATAAAATATACTTAGCAATAATTTGAATGAAACAAAGCTAATTTTAAAATGAAAACTATGACTGCTGAAAATAAACTACTACAGTCTAAAACTCTTTTTATCATTAAAGATGCCAGGATTAGTTAGAATATGTACTTAAGCAGATTCATATGCATACATATCTAACTATTTTATTTCAGAATCATACCATTCTTTAGTGACTCTATATGGGTCTGTCTCCATCTCTCTGTCTCTGCCTCTCACTCTCCACTTTCTCTTTCCCTCACGCTCATGTCTCACCTGTGGTCTCCCTCCTTTCAAGCCTTTTGATTTTCTTGTTCAAACCATTTTCTGTTAGAAGAAAGTTTCCCCATAGTTTAAAAGTAATTTTAATATTGACTCTTTCCCCCCTTTCCTCCCAGGAACATATCCAATCACTTCTGCCAGGATAAATCAGACTTAAATTTTGCAAACTCTCTCCCTACTCCACTCATTTTGACACACATATACACTCTAAAAACCAGATATAACACTTTTTTTTCATAAAATATAATATAGTTGAAACAACTGGGAAGCAATAGCATTAGAGAGACCAGGATTGTGAATCAGGAATGGAGCAACTATCTGTCATCATAAAAGTAGGCATATAATAAAATAATAAACAAGAAGGGAAAAAAGTAGGGTTTTGCAAACCTTTTCCACCCCTAATTAAAAAAATACATTATTTCCCAAATATAATAGAATTACAACCATATCAAGATAAAATTGTAAAATACTTTCTTATGAGGTAAAAACCTTATTATTAACTTGAAAGGTGTTCAATATTTGAATTGTAAAACAATTTTTAAATTTTTAAAATTGTAGCACAAAGAGAGAACATAAAGTACTTAGAAAAGAACTTGGTTAATGATTAAAAAAAAAAACAGCAGGGAAAAATGGAAAGCAGTTTGGCAGAAATGTCTTAGACCAACACTTTAAACTACATTCCACAGTACATTGTAAATAGATATGTGCTTTTTTAAAGTAGATTTTTTTTAATTTTATTTTTAACTTATGGAATAAAACAAGCATATTTATAAGGTAGCAAAATTAAAAAAAAAAAGAAACGCACATGAAATGGCAAATTTACATTGCACAATTTGCTATTCCTTCCAAATATACAACAAAAGTATTATGCAAATTTCTTTTTCTTCCCTCTTCCAGATTACTCCCACCCATCAAACAGGTTTGCACATATTTAAATTAATATATGCATACTTCTATTTATTAGCTTTTTATCTGCATGCAGAGGATGTCTTTCTTCATATGACCTTTCTAATTAATTTGGGATTTATAAAATTCAAAATAACTTAGTTTAAAATTGTTCTTAAACCAATACTGCTCTTAATGTTTAGAATGTTTTCTTGGTTCTGCTCTTTTTGCTCCTCATTATTTACTGCAAGTCTTTTCTTGGTATTCCAAAGTCATTGAGCTTATCATTTCTTATAGTGCAGTAGTACTCTATAATAATCAAAAATTACAACTTGTTCAGGCATTCCTTAACTAATGTACATCCCTGGAATTTCTAGTTCTTTGCCACCATAAAGAGAGCTACTACAAACATTTTAGAAATAAAGGGTTTTGTTTCCTTTTTTGCTTAATTATCTTCAGAAATAGACCAAATTATCAAAAGTATCAAAGGGTATAAATAATTTAACAACTCTCTAGGTATAATTCCAGATTACTGTCCAAAATGGTTCATAGTACCATCAATAGTAAATTAGTATCCAAATTTTCCCACATTCTTTTCTGAATTTGTTACTTTCTCTTTCTAACATTTTAGTTTATCTGATAGGTATAAAAAGATATCTTGAGGTTATTTTAATTCCCGTTTCTCCACTCAATAATGGTGTAGCACATTTTTTTCATATGATTATTAATTGTTTGCATTTCTTCATTAGAAAACTGCTCATTTAACCATCTATCAATTGAAGAATTACTCATGTTTATATAGATTTGAAAAATTATTTTTATATATTAGATATGAGACCTTTATATCACAAACTGTAGAAATGTTTTTTAATTATCTGCTTTCTTTGTAACTTGGTTACATTTGTTTTATTTGTACAAACACTTTTTAATTTAATTAATCAAAATTATCCATTTTACATCTAACTTTTCTCTTTTTCTATTGTTTATTGATAAATTATTGTCCTATCCTTAAGTCTTATGTTCGGTGCTCTTCCAGTTTTCTTATAAAATATCTATTTATATCTAGGTTATCTATCTTTTGTGATGTAATCTTGGTAAATGATGTAAGATATTGACTTATGCCCAATTTCTGCAATACTGCTTTCTAGTTTTCCCAAGAATTTTTACCAAATAATGAATTCTTATCCCAAAATCTTGTCTTTAGATTTTTCAGATAGATCATTATGTTTATTTACTGCTGTAAAGTGTGTCTACTCTATTCTATTGAATTACCTTTCTATTTCTTAGCCAGCACCAGATAATTTAGATAATTACAATATTATAATACATTTTAAGATATGTTACTTCTAAACTTTCCTCCTTTACATTTTTTATTATTTCCTTTGATATTCTTGATGTTTTTCCAAATTAACTTTATTTTTTTCTAATTTACATTTAGAATTATAATTAATATTTGTGAATTTACCTCTATCTTATTTTTACTCACTATTTTCCTTCTCATCTTCTCTTTTTACCTTATCCCTATTATCTTAACCTCTTTCCTTAACTTCCTTGTTCTAAAAGTTTCTTCCCTAGCTACTCACTCTACTCTCTTAATCTTAATTTATATGTATTCTGAAAAATTCCTCACTTATGCTATACCCAATTTTCTTATCTCTCTAGAAGTTCAGAAAGCTACTAAACTTCTTCAGATGTATATGTTGTTTCCTTGTCAATCCAGATGAGATTTAGATAATAAGGATTATGCTTTTAAAAAATAACAAAGAATCTCACAGGTATGGGTAAAAGATGCATTCTTAACCAAACAAGGGATAGCGGTAATTACAAAAGAACAAATAGATAAATTATTATGTGAAACAAAAGTTTATACATAGACAAAATTAATGCTCCTAAAATAAGAAAGAAAAGTCAAATGGTGTGGGGGGGGCTTTTTATTAAATTTCTCTAATGAGGCTTTGGTTTCCAAGATATATAAACAATAAATATAGATATAAATATAAATAGCTAATAGCAATTCCCAGATAGATAAGACATCAAAGGATATAAGCACATAGTACTCAAAGGAAGAAATGCTAAGTAGTACCAACCATATGTAAAAGGCTCCAAACAATTAGTAATGAGAAAATTATAAATCAACACACCTCTGAAATTTTATGTCATACTCTGGAAATTAGCAAGGATGACAAAAGATGGCAAGAGTCAATGTAGGAGAGGTATAGAAAATAATCACACATGCATTATTGGTGGAGTTGCCAATTGGTACAACCTTTATGGAGAGTAATTTGGAATTAAGCAAATGACTAAAACACCCATATCATTTGATGCAGAGAGTTTATCATTGGGCTTACATACCAAAGAAATCACTGATAAGAAGAATGTGTATGTATACATCAAGATTATAGAAGCACTTTTTGTTATAGCAAAGAACAGGAAACTTTCCTCTATGGAATGGAAAATCTATCAACATTAGACATTATATATTTTCAGAATTTTTCAGTGAATTGATCTGTTGTGCTGATTTTTTTCCTTTTATTTTCCTTTCTTATATTTAAATATATTATTTGTTATATTGGATGGCTCTCCATAAGGGAAAGAAGAAAGAAGCTGGAGGAATTATAGTGATTTATAAACAAAAATCAACAAAACTTACTTTAAATAATTTAATAATTCTTAAAATGTAAAATTAGAAAGTAATATGTAAAATCATTTGCAATCATTCAATTTAATGGTTTTGCTTAAGTCTTTTGGATGAAGTTTAGTGCTGTTTGTTTAAATACTTTTTGTTATGTCAAAATAAAACGTAACAAGATATTCTTTTAAAAAGTTACCTATTACTAAATTTGACATTCATCAGAAATCTCCCTTGACTCTAGGCATTAATCTTCCCATTGTCAGTATTACATGCCTTACAATTCTTATTTCTTCACCATTAGCTACCTATCCTAATTCCATTTCCTCCTGTACTTGACCTTTAAATATGTAGTTTGGTTTGATCTTTTTCATATTGGTCAAACAATAGTTAATAAGCATTTATTACACACCTACCATATGCCAAACACTATGCTAAGCACAGGGGTAAAAAGAAAATCCCTGATCTTTCATAAAATAAACAGTCCCTTCTCTCAAGGAGATCAAAGTGTAATGAGGGAAACAACATGATATGAAATACAAAGATATAAATGACATATAGACAAATAAATTGGAAATAATCTTGGAGGAAAAGAACTAGCCTTAAAAGGAGTTTGAAAAGTATTCTTATAAAATGCAGAATATTAGCTAAGAATTGAAGGAAGCCATTTGGCTTTATCCAAGGAGGTCTGAATCATAAACATGTTATTTTTTCTTAACAATCTTTTGATGTACATCAGGAACTTGCCATCCAATTCCCCAGCTGAGCTAGTGGTCTATAACAGAGGTGTCAAACTCATGACCAGAGTAGAACTGGAACTAATTTTTTCCAATTGTGTATTGTTTTAAAAAACACAAATACAAATATAACAAAGAAAATGTGAATATTTTTGAGTTTCTGAGTTTAATCTATGGCATACTAGAGATTCATTTCTATTTTTGTTTGACATTACTGGTCCATGTAGCATGCATCTTCTACTCTACTACCTCTGTTTTTCCTTATTACCATGAAATATAGTAGATTTTAGGATATAAGTTCATCTCACCAGAATGACAATATTCACCTAGATATTCCAAGTTTTGGCAGAAAATGCAGTTTCTTGAAGCCAAAATCTCTTTGAACTCATAGATTCGTTTATTAAAATTGTACCAAAAATGTAAAAGGTTTAGTAATACTAATAAACACAGTAATAGAACTCTGAAATATTAGCATGCTAGTGGAAAAGTAATTAGATTCCCCTTTCATAACTCCTTTGCAGAACTACTTTCAAATTGAAAAGATTTAAATAGCATATTTTCATATTGGTATTAAAAATGCATTGTTCTCTACCTGCCTTTTAACTCTGCTAAATGCATGTCATAAGAGCATAAATCCAGTTTTGCATTAGAGAATTAAAGGACTTATTTTATTACATTTCAGCATACTGCTCTTTAATCCTATTGTATGTTTTTTCAGATGGTTGAATTTACGTAGTAAATTTGAAATGGTGTTGTCAAAGATATAACTTTTGCTGTATATTTTTCCTAAAAAACTATGTGATTTCAATATTTCATGATTTTATTTTCAAATTCTACAATTTTCTCTACTATATCTGTCTCCTTTATCTCTAAGAGTTATTTTCCTTTGAGAAAAAAAATAGTACTTAAAAGTTAAGAAGATTTTTCTTAGGTGCTGGTTTTAGTGTACTAGATAATGAATTGCATGCGAATATGAGCTTTTTACTGGGCTTTCCTGGCTATAAAGAACCAATTCAATTTCACAATGTCTAAGTAATAACTATATGTACCAACATCCTTATTTAATTCCCCAGTAAGATTATTTCATAAGCAGTTATATTATCCCTCTACTTGGGGTTTTCTAATGATATTTTTAAAGTGGAATATGGATAGGAGTAGGATTCAGCTGATCAAGCCAGGTGCCAGAATTGGGAAATAAACAGAATTCAGAGTTTGATATAATCCATTGAAATGATACCATGAGATAAATGCAAAGTCCCAGCAATCACTAGTTAGGTATAGGCAAAAGATAAGTGAAAGAACTGAAAATTAGGATATGGGTGAAGTGGAAAAAAATAATCAGATCTCAGCAAAGTAAGTCAAATCAAGGGTGCAATGTGTACATATAGAGCAACAGCAATGAGCAAGCCCAAGCTAGTACTATTATTAGCACTGACATACACGGATATATGGTATATATAGATATATAACACATACATAAACATTTAGTTATAAACATGCATGTTTATGTTTATAATATTCTATATGTCTAAGAATGTGAATATGTGTGTTTGCATGTATCTGTGTTTCTGTATGTGTGTCTGTGTATTAGGCAGCTAGGTGGCTCAGTAGATAGGGCATATATTGAACTTGGAATCAGGAAAGTCTGAGTTCAAATCTAGCCTTAGGCAATTACTTGCTGTGTGACTTTAGTCAAGTCACTTAATTTCTATTTGATGCAATTTCCTCAACAGTAAAATAGGAGTAATAGCAGCACCTACTTGCAAATAACAAATAAGGTAATATCTGTAATGGGCTTAGTACAGTGCCTAGGAGATAGTAGGTGCTATATAAATACTTATTCCCTTCGTCTTATTCATATTTTATGAATTTAGCTGCTTTTTAAAAATCTCCTCTTAGAATACAAGTTCTTTAAGGACAGAGAGTCTGCTTTTACAGATAATAGGCTTTTTTTATATATAGATAAAAATCAATGTTTTCTGACTGAACCTAAGCTTCTCCAACTCTTAGCTTCTCATCCATTTTTTCAGTTTCATTCAAAATTAGGACATAGCCTTAGTACCTGAAAAAATAGCTGATGCTAATTAAGGGAAGGGTATAACTTTCACAAGTAGAATGCTCATAGATATGAATGGAACTGAATGGATAAGGTTTTCTCAAGTTTGAGACTAGGCCTAAGTCACATGAATCCAGTTGAGCCTGGGGTTTCAGGAAGTCACATGATCTCTAAAAGGTCAGACAGAAAGTGACAGGAGGTTAAAGGAAGTGAAGTGACCTATGGGGACTGGAAGACATTGATGATTATTGGTCAAGGACAGTTACATCCTTTTAGTCTATCCAATTAAAAGGCTTAGGTCTTTTCCTATTTAACAGGCTGTTTCTTCCAGCTGGCCAGGTTCCAACAGCACATAGCAGGAGTTGGGATGGCTCCCAGGTGTATCTGGGCCTCTCCCTGCAGGGATTAAATAAATGCTTTCTCTTTGTACCTGAAGATATCTCTGATTAGTTAATTTGGGAAAAGGGTTCTAGCACCCATCCCACACAGATATAAAAAGGAATATATAGCAAAGGTTTAAGGTGCTCTTAGTTCCCCCCAAATGCTACTCTTATACTAAGCATTACCCTGAAATGAAAATATGACTTGTAATTAAGCTCCTCAATACTAGACTAACAAATATTCAAATGGAACCTATATTGGACCAAGATTGGCACCTAAAAGTGTCTTTGCAGACCTTACTGTTTCTGTGCAAATAATCACAGGTGTTCCTTCACAATAAATTCTGATTGCACTGTCAGTAAAGCATTCATATGTGTAAAACCAGATGTGTCTTAGTGAAATGACTCTTCAAACTAACCCTAAAAATTCCCTAAAAATGTGAATAAAATTTCAGCATTTTTAATGGACTTTAGAGTTGGAAAGTACCTTAGAAGTTTTCAAATTCAATACTCCTCTATTTCACAGATGAGGAAATTGGTTTCCAGAATTATTAAGTCATTTGCTAAAGGTCATGTAAGTAATAAAAAGAGCCAGACTGGAATACAGGCTCTGTGACTATATATCTGTATCATTGAAATACATCCAGTGTTTTAGCACTGAAAATCCTAGAAACATATGTAGGGAGAGGAAAAAGATGTTTGTTTATTTAGAACACAAGTTTCAAAATCAAAAGGCAAAAGTAATTTAATAAATAAAATGACCAAAAATAGGGATATTTTATTTGATCTATGATCTCTTTGAAGTTGATATTCTCTTTATTCTTTTTTTCCATCGTCCTTGGAATCACTGGCAAATTCTCAGAGGCAGTGCTATTCCAAAACAAGATGAATTGTTATTTTTTAAATGTCAACATACTCTTCTTCCATTTTAAAATCAAGATGATTTTGTTTCAAACTACTGTTTTGTGATCCTTTGATTTAGAAAATATGTGTGAAATAAAATACTTGTATTTATAACATTTTGTTGTTAAATGTACTTTGTGTTTTAAGTATTTAATGTGCAGTGTTTCTTAGTGAGTCCTTGAAGTAGGTGATAATTCAATTGAGTATCTAGTCATGAAATACTCCTACTATTTAAAAAATAAGGAAGTTTTTGTAAATGATATTTGGGTTTGAATATTTAAATAAAATACTCCTTTTATGCATGGTGTGAAGTCCAAAGATAGAGTCAACATCTCCTCAGGCTATTCACCAAACTCTCTTCATAGTTTCTTATATTTATAGAATGGCCATTATTAATTTATTCATGACTTTAAATAATTAGAGAAAATATAAGAAGCATAAGATCACAAATGACAAAATTCAAAAATGGTAGCTATATATAATAAATTAAAATACATAAGATATCTTAATTCTCCATAAAATTTCAGATAACCTTTAGAAAACTGTGCCTGGAAGTCTATTCCTGAATCAATTATTTCTGCTTTTGAAACAGATAACTAATTTCTATATCTTGTTTACCACACAGGGCAATAAGCAAATTGCCCTTCTTGCTATCCCTTCCTCTCTGTATTTGATCTCTGAAATCTCTGCTAATCTCTTATCTCTGCTTGCTAGTATCCTTTGCCTCCTTTAGAGTCACCTCAAATCCTACTTTCTGCAAAAGGCCTTTCCTGGGTCCCTACTCACTCTTATCTCTCTCTCTCTCTTTCTCTCTCTCTCTCTCTCTCACACACACACACACACACACACACACACACACACACACAAACACACACAAAAAGATGTATTTGCATGAATTTTAAAGATTAATTTACTAAAGAATTGTTGATATTCTAAATAATGCACTTTTCCAATTTTCTTTTGGTTTTATTTCTATGTTATCCCTCTTGCTATAATAATTTCCTCTCTTTATCACATCTATCAAACAGAAATTCTATCTTACTTCTTTCTACTAACTTTAAAAAATTGCTCTTTTCTGTTGTTAGTGGAAGTAGCTCTACCATTTATCAAACTTTAAACTCTGAGAGTAGAGTTCATCTATGAAAAGGAGAAGAGGAGATGTGGGTTGGAATTATCTCTAAGATCTCTCCCATTTTAATTAAAAAAAAAACAATGAATTAAACTAAATGTATCAAGTACTTATTATATGAACTATAAGATCTCATAATCTTAAAATGATCTCAGATTTTATGATTCTATAATCCTATCTAGGCTTATCAAGAGTTTATCCCTCATTAACACCCCTGTCATGTCCTGCAACATCTCTCACACTATTATCAGTAAAAAAGACACTCAAAATGTTTTTTTTTTGTTTTTTTTTTTTAAATGGATGTTTCCAATACTCCTAACACTATTGGAAGTGTTTTCACAAATTTTTTCTTGGCTACCTCTGTATGATAATAGCAGGATAAACAATCAAACTGATCTGTTAAGATAGTGTTACCTAAAGTTCAGTAAGAACAAGGATAGGAGACTCATAAAGCACCGTGAGATAAGTTTTTTGAAAGCAAGTGATGATATGAGGAAGTTGGGCAGGGAAGAAGAGGGAGATATCAGAATATTACAGTGAGTATGGGAAGGCAAAAGCAGGAGAAGACAAATCACTTACTTGGAAATTGTGTTTAGTTCAGTTGTGCTCCTTCTTCTTTTCTCAGAAACCAGATAGGAAGGACCAAGAAAGAATCTTCAAAATTCTTCTGAGAATATCTTCCACAGATCCTGCCTCAAGAAAATGTAATCCTAGAAGAGGCAAAGCCCATCTCAATTATAAATCATCCTAGAGAACATAGAGATAGAAAGATGGGGGTAAAAAGGAATAAAGTTTGATAGGGGAAAATAATAAAGAGTAGGATAAATAGGATAACAAAGAATGTAGGTGAAAATAAGTTGATTTTTTACATCAAGTATTAAACTCTCTCACCCAATCAAAAATCTTGTTAGCCAAGTCTGGGGAATTAAACACTATGGAGGAGCTTCTGCTCCTCCTGCTTCTGAAGGTACTGTAGAAACAGCATTGGAAGACCTACTAAAGAAAGGTTTTGTAATCAAAGTCTTTGACACTGTCAATGGTTTTATAACAGAAGTTGATATAATTTTATCAACAGAAATAGAATTATAAAAGAAGCATTACTAAATGTTTTGTCAAAAAATGCTAAGCATCATTGGTCTTTTTCATTAGAATTTCATCTGAAACTTTCTATATCAGTTATGTTCCTCATTAGAATGTGAACACTTCAAGATCAGGAACTAGTCTACTTTTCTATTTACATTAGTACTGCTTTGCACATAGTAAACACTTAGTAATTTTCATTTATTCATTCACAGGTCATAGAAACAACTCCCTGCCTTCCATTCCCCAAATCTTCTCTCTACCTCTCTTAAAAAACTCCTTGACTTCTAACTGGTCAGAACAAAAACTGGTTCAGTATTAAAACAGTAGGAGTCAGACTTGTGAGCCCTGGGCCATAATTGGTTTTGTCATACAATAACAAACATGAAGGGAAGACTGGAAGTTTAGAGGGAAAGTCAGCTAGCACTCATATGATGTGTAATCACTATTAAGCCAAATGGAAATTAGGATGATGATCTTATAAGAAAAAGAAAATTTTAAATAAAATGGTGCTTCTGACTTTGATATATAAAGAAATATAAAGCATCCTGAAAAGAAAACTGCAGATGGCACTATACCCATATGACTAGCAAACTGTTTCATATCCCATCTACTTAACAAAAAAAACCCTCAAAATGTGCAAATAATTTTAAACATTCAATTTTCTAAGCAATTCTAATATTGGTGGAACTCTGGGAATGTCACACACAATGAATATAATTTTCAGAAAACTTAGAGTTGTCTGAAAGATTTTAGGTACTCAATTTCCATTTTAAAATTATATGTGAAATCTTTCTGCAAAATATTTTAAAAGCTAATGAAATAATGATATCAGAAAATTCACACATCTTATAATGACCAAGCAATAGTCTCTGTGTGTTGTGTTCTAAATAGAGAATAAATAATTATCAACTATGAAAGTGAGTTTTTTAGTATTGATGGATGAAAATTTAATGAAAAATTATCTCAAATTGCTCCATTTTTGAATTAAATAAATTTGTGTTATAGATTCTCCTTGTACAACCACTTCTTATAATCATTGCATTGTCTCTTTCAATTGATTTGGATTCTCTTTGGTAAGTTATTGTTCAAAATATTTACTGGCTAAATAATTTTACACTAGACATTAGAACTTGCTTACCAATTAGTTCCTAGTACTCCCCAGGAAAAGAATTCAATTTTCCAAATTCCTACTTTCATTTTTCTAAGCTTCATTATATTTTCCACTATTTGTCATTACAATCCTTCTTCTAAATCCTTTTTTGCTCCTTACAAAGACCTTGGAATGAGCTGATTAACAAAATAAAGTATTTTTGTACACTCTGATTTGCTATGTATAACTGTGATACACTACTTAGTATCTTTTCTCCAAAATACATGACAAAGAGTCAACTCAGTTATACCACTTCAAATAATTCCAGGTAAAATTAAAATATATAGTTTCTAAGAAATAGATGAGTAATAAATAAAAAAAATGTTTCAAAATTCTGTTAGTCTCAAAACCCATTGAATTCTTTGGTACTCTGCTGAATCCCATTTTGGAGGAAGGGAACAATGGGGGTGGCAAATGTATTTTTAAATGTATAAACTAAAGTATGTAAGATTACAAATGAAACCAATTACATTGAAATATAGGTATCATTTATTTTTTGTTCGACTGATTCTTGAAGTCTTGATGAGTCATTCATTTCCAATTGTTCGATTCTAATTTTTAATGTCTTATTTTCTTCAGTTACTGTTTTTAGTTCCTTTTGCAATTGACCAATTACATTTTTTTGTTCATTGCATTCTTTTTCCATTTTTTCTATTTTATTTTGCAGTGATCTCATTTCGTTTCCCCATGTTTCTTCTAACTCTCTTTTAAGATTTTTTATGCAATCTTCAAAGAAAGCCTTGTGATATGGAGACCAGTTTATGTCTCTCTTTGGGGCTTTTTCTGGAGTTGCTTTACCTTTAGGGGCCTCAGGATTTGAGGTCTGTTTTTCCCTCTCTCCATAAAAGTTGTCTATGGTGAGAGCTCTTTTTGGTTTTTTATTCATTTTTTTAAAGGTGTGAGGTCTGTTTAAGGCAAAGGTGGGACAGCTGCTTTAATTTGCCCTGGGGCAGTTCTGCTGATTGAGTTATTTCAGGAACTGGGCAGTTCTGCTGATTGAATTATGTCAGGTGCTGGGCAGTTCTGCTTTAGTTCACCCTGGGGCAGCTCCGCTGATTGAATTATTTCTGGTGCTGATCAGTCCTGTTGATTGATTGATTGCTTTAAGGTGCTGTGTAGTGGCAGCTAGGTTCGATGCTCATCAGGGGTTCAATGGTTCACAATCTATCCGCCTCAAAAGGCAGACCCTCCAAACCACCTGCCCACATTCAGGACAGATTGGTCCAAGAGGCCCGCAGAAGACTCCCAGGTGTGTGAAAAGCACAACGCTCCCACTCCTGTTCTGACTCCTGTTCCAGCTCCCTGCTCCAGCTCCCTGCCCGGTCTCCCTGCACTGCAGTCTGGGTTCAGCAGACCACCCTCCTGCCCAATTAAAACAGACCTGTTTTGAAGTTCTTCCAGAGTATCTTCTTCTAGAATCGTGTTGTTCTCCAGATATTGTGGATTTTTTTGCTTCAAAATCAGTCTAGAAGCTTCATATGTTGTTGGTTTGAGGGGAGGTTAGAGGAGGTTACAGAGACTCCTGTCTGATCTCCCCCACCATGGCTCCACCCCCCAATATAGGTATCATTTAAAAAGAAAACTAAGTTCATGGACCCCATATTAAGACCATGTGACTTATAAACAAGCATATGCACTCCTCTAAGATTAACCCAGAGGGATAAAATTTGTATATTTTAAAACTATTTGTTATAATAAATATATTCTCTCAAATCTCATAAACATTAGGCTCAATTCTCCAATTTCAGTCAAATTTCAAAGCATTCCTTTTGACCAAAGACTGAGAAGATAGAAATGTCTCCTAATTCTGTCACAGACTAATGACATAACTCCATAGAGAAAGTTAGTTCACACATCTAACAAATTTATTATTCCCAGGAAGATTAAAGGAAAGAACGTATGAGTCAATAATGATGCTTACAAATGCTCTTATGATATTTACTTTTGACAGTTTATTAATCATTCACTAGGTGGGGCTAACATACTGATCATAAGATACAACTAAAACACCTCATTTTATAGGTACAATTTTACTTCAAAGGAAAGATTTTCTTTTGGCTTATTAAATCGAATTATACTTTGGGATAAACTATTCAAATGTGATCCTTAATAAAGTATTTAAAAATCAAAAACTAGACAAAGCATCATTATCTATAACAGCTGAACATATTAGTAACCAATATTAATATGGATATCACATCGGTTACATACTTTTATGGAAAAAATACCATGAATTTTTTCCCTTTAAATAAATTATTACAATAATGTTCAACACTAGAATAGATATTGGTTACATCAATGAATAATTTGCTCAGTTTTGCATGAGGTAGTAAAGTAGACTCCACTCATATGGGCAGGAGGGAACTCTGCTCTGAGGATCACAATACCCTTCCCAAGGCAGGTTTCCTACCAACCAATAAAATTATAAGAACTGATAGGTTAATGTAAAAATAATTCTTCTAAAAGAAGCCCTTCACATCCAGTTGAAAAAATATAAAATAGGATGGATCCATGGCACAGTCCCTACTCAAAAGTATAATCATGTAATCATAAAATGTAAGGCATGTGGGATAGATAGGCAAGCAAGCAATTCACAATGCAAGTAATTTACATGCAAAATACAAGTCTAAAATATAAAAAAAAATTAATCGGGGATTGCAGAATTACTTCAAAATTATTGTGAATACTTTTGTTAGATAACTAATAAGACATTACCTTAAAAATAGAGTGACCCTGAGATTATTTCCAATTTAATTATTTTAACAAAATTATTCATTCACTAATTCATTCAAAAACAATTATCTATTATATGTTAGTAGGAAAGGAATAAAATAACTGCTGTCCCTGTACTTAAGGATTTTACAATTTAATTGGCAGAGGCCCAGAGGAAATTGAAAGAATCAGAGATTTAAAGTTTAAAAGGATTATTTTGAGGTTATCTATTTCAGTATTCTCATTTGACAGAGAATGGTACTGAAACACAAAATGGCTTCCCCAGGATTATATATATATATAGTACAGAGAAAAGTTTGGATTCAGACCCAAGTCCTCTAATATAGTTCTTGACATTGTATTTCATTGTCTCTTGATGTGATGTTTATAGGAAAAGGGACTAACCTTTGATACATAGACTTAGTCAATGGAGAAAACTCCTACTACCGTTGCTGGTCAACATCTCTTCAATTTATAGTATTACAAAGTTGACTAGGACAATGAGAGACTAAATAATTTGTCAATGTTCATACAGCCAGTATGAGTCAGAGGTAGGACTAGAAATATGATTACTTCCTTGATATGAAGTACAAAGGAAAGCAGAATATTGTTTAAAATTTGACAAATTTATAAAAGTATGTAGAGCGTGGAGATCAAATTGGAGAGAAATCCCATCAGTTAGAACCATTAATGCTAACTGTCACTTCCATGATAATATATATGCAAATTGTAGTCAAACAGTAATAAGCCTGATTTTTTGTATCATGCAAAATTATTTGATACCTATATAATTACAATTTACATATCACAATTCATGCTAATTTTTCAAAAATCTGTAATTTCATTGGTTTGGGAAAGCAGTCTTCCAAGGACATTACAATCTGTCCAGATTAATTTCACATTATTTCCTCATATGGACTAATTGTTCCAACCAACTGGTCTATTTCTTCTTTTTTTAAGACATCCCATCTCCCTCCTTCATCCCTTTGTACAAGCTTAACCCTTCCTGTTTTCCTCCCTCACTACTAACTCTTAGAATCCTAGATTCTTTTTTGGGGTTTATCTAAAGTTTGAGATAAGGCATTTTTCAATCTCCCAATTTGTTAGTGTTTTTCTATCCCAGAGATTATTTTTTAAAGATTTTGTATATGTACCCTTTTGACTATATAACTCTAAATGCTGTTTCTTTCTGCTATGAGAGTTATGGGATTCTGATTGTTGCTCCAACCCCAAGTCCCAGAGAAATCATTAATCATGAATCTTATTAGAACAATGGACAGGCCAGCATATTCACTAGCCACATCACCAGGTTACCACATGATGGTTACCACAAAATATCACATAGAAATCAGCCGATAAGAAAGTAGCACCAGCAGGATTCAGAACAGGATATTGGACTGAAAACCTCGATAAATCTTTCTCCCAACATGGTGCCTGCACAATTTTTCCTTTTTTGCTTTCCTTAGGTGAACCTATGTTAGTCATAATATCATTAACATAAATTAATACTTCCGTAAGTGAGTTTTTCTGTATGCATTCTGAGTAACTACTTGTATAGTTCTATCAAGGCTTTAGGATCTTCCATGTTAGCAAATTCCTTTTATAACCTCAAAATTTACATGTCTTATGATGTAATTGGCACCATTTACTCTATAAAAATCCTTGTCTCACTTTCCTAGGCCGCTGACTCCTTCAGGAAGTGTGGCCCACCCACTGAGTGTATAAATCTCACTAAAATAAGTTTGCTTGGTTTGGAGACTGATTGAATCTGAATTCTTTCAGAAATGACACCATTAACACATACATGATACCTCAACATCTCCAGTGTCCCACATGTTGTGAAGCCTGACTCTCCAATCCAAGGCAAGCAAGCCTCCCTCCTACTCACTTTAGTTGATGTCCCACAAACACCTAGGAGAGGACACCTGAGAAAGCTGAGTGGGACTACTTGAGCCCAGTACCTGTAGGCCCTGTTCCTGGCAATTCCTTCTACACTGATGCTCCATTTGGGAAATTTGCAGTGAACCAATGAACTTATGAACACCTATGTTCATTGGCTCCCATTCCCCAAGATACTGTGCAATGGGGCAAGTGGCTATGGTGAGGAGTTTTCTTTTTACAAGATCTTAAAAATGTGATGTCCTTTCTTTCCCCCCACTCCTTCCTGAACTGCAGCAGAGTGGGTGGACAAGAAAGAGAAAATATACTCAGTGCAGTAAAGATTATTTGAGATATGTTAGTCAAATCATGATGCCTTGAAAGTTTTCAGAAATGTACTTAACAGAAAGTTACCTTGAAATATATGAAATGCAGCCAGACAGAAAAACTTCTGAAGGCTATAGTTACAGAGTATTTTGGGAAAGATTTTTTAACTTTACTAACTCCCATTAAGTTTTCCATGGGAAATAAAAGAAAAGAAGATAACTAAATATTTTTTTTGTAGTCTCAACACTGGCTAAGATGGTGCTACAGAAATAAGGTTAGATAATTAAAGTTGTGGAGGTACTAATCACATCTTAGCAGATTCTGGAATTTAGAGATAAATCAAGTATTTTGATAATCATTTTAAAATTTTAGGAGAAAACTCCAGAGACTTCAGAGATAATTCAAGGAACTAACCCCCTTCTGAAACATTTTAGTAAGTTTTAAGATACCACTCTGTAGAACTTATTTTAAGGAAAAATAATGATTAAATCTTTTTTTACACTTTTATATTATAAAAAGGTTTTTAAAGTAATTGACAAAATTAACAACTTCATTGTTCTAGGACAGTGAAGGAAAATTAGTTGGCAGAAAGCCCAGAAATGATGAGAATGAAGAAAAAAAATAGGTAAATAGCAACTTTTTGTTAACCCTTTCTTGATTTCTTATTTTGTACTGAGTTCTGTTATGTACCATTAGGAAAGGGAAATACGATCCCTTTCCAAAAAAACACTAGGGTTGATGATGAAAAAGTACTGAGAGACCCTCCCCACAACCTTCATTATTCAGCATACCCCACTTCCTTCCCTGGCGTCATGTGTGCATCTCAGTTGTTGTAATCTCTAAGAAGACCATTATAGCCCATGTCTCTCTTTCAACTCTACTCATCTAGGAACAGATTAAAAAGGGAGAATGCTACAGAATTGTAGTGAAACTTGACTTCTACCCCACTTGGTAAAAAGAAGGGGCAGCAAATGCATTGAGAGAACATACATCCTGCCCCAGCAGCCCCCCAGAACTTGCAGCTGTGAGGGTCAGGCCTTACAGCCAGTATTCCTTGAACTCTACTTAGTAGGAACTACCACCAGTAGTAGTAAGTATGGGTAAGTCCACCCTTCTATGTTCCAGTTCCAGAAATGTATTAGCTATGTAACATAGGTAAATTATTTTATTTCTGATGGCCTCAGTTTCCTGAAATGTAAAGAGAAAAATAATAATGGTAAGATCAAAATGATATAATGATTGTAAAGTGCTTGACACAATGACTGGCATATGCTTAGTGCTATATTATTATTATTTCTCTAATTGAATGTATTTGTTCCATATTTGGTACTTTTAAAGTAATTTTAAAATGCTAAAGGTAATAATATAAATTATTTTTATATGTGATAATTTGGAAATGAATGTGAAGTATATACTTTCTGTTATTCTAAATTGTATTTCAAAATCAATGTTGTAAAATTTGGGGAGAAATGATGTTAAGACAAAGTAATTTTAATCTGAATTTTGGCACACATGAATTATGCTTTCAAAAAGATGTGATCGTGGGGGTGGAACCAAGATGGCGGAGTGAAAATGTGACTCTCTGCATCCTCCTCTGACCTTCTCTCAAATCAACAATAAAATAAGCCTCAGAACTGATCTTCAAGTCAACGATTCCAGAAATATTAGGACACTGCTTGCAGATATCTGTGAAGAACTTCATATCAGGTCTGTTTAACTGGAGCAGAGGGGTAAAAAGTTTACTTGGTGCAACCAGGAAGTGAGGGTGGGACTCAGCTCAGAGTGGCAGAAACTCCAAACTACAAACACCTGGAGTTTATCTGAGGCACTTGGGATACTCTGCCCTGATTGGGGGTAGCTGTTCTGGCAAACTTGCCTTGTTTAAGGAGTAATTCTGACTTAGTCTTAGCCCCCACCCGAACAGCACCTTAAGTTAATTCACCAAATTGCCCAAGGGCAAACTACTACAGCCTCCACTTTTCTAGCCTTAAACAGACACCCACACTGTCTTTAAAAAAAAAAATTAGGAAGCAAAAGAGAGCTCTCACCATAGACAGCTTCTATCGAGAGAAAGAAGGGCAGAGCCCAGATCCTACGGTTCATTTAGACAAAACTCCACAGGAAGTGAGCAAGGACCATCACTGGTCCCCTTTTCAAAAGACCTTTCTGGAAGATTGCATAAAGAATCTCAAAAGAGAACTGGAGGATGAATGGGAAAATAAACTGAAATCAGTAAAAGAAGGATACAATTTCTTGCAAGAAGGATATAATGCCCTGCAAAAGAGATATGAAAAAGACACCAATTTATTGAAAAATAAAATTAGTGAAGTGGAAAAAGAGTGCAATGAACAAAAAAATTCAATTGGCCAGTTACAAAAGGAACTTAAAAAGGTAATTGAAGAAAACAACAATTTAAAAATAAGAATTGAACAAATGCAAGTGAATGACTCAATAAGACTTCAAGAATCAGTCAAAGAAAAACAAAAAAATGAAAAATTAGAAGAAAATATGAAATATCTCCTAGGAAAAATAACTGACTTGGAAAATAGATCTAAGAGAGACAATCTAAGGATGATTGGACTTCCTGAAAGCCATGATGAAAAAAAGAATCTAAACAATATCTTCCAAAAAATCCTGAAAGAAAACTGCCCTGAAGTTGTAGAATCAGAAGGCAAAATCACCATTGAAAGAATTCACCAATCACCTCCTGAAAGAGACCCCAAAATTAAAACCCCAAGGAATATCATGGATAAATGTCAGGACTATCACACCAAGGAAAAGATTTTGCTAGCAGCAAGAAAGAAACAATTCAAATACCAAAGATCAATAATTAGAATCACACATGATCTGTCAGCTTCCACATTGAAGGATCTTAGGGCCTGGAACAAGAGATTCCGAAAGGCAAAGGAACTTGTAGTACAGCCAAGAATAACCTATCCAGCTAGAATGAGCATTATCCTCCAGGGAAGAAGATGGTCATTTAATGATATAGGTGACTTTCACCTATGTCTAATGAAAAGACCAGATCTGAACAAAAAATTCGACCTCCAAACACACAACTCAAGAGAAGCATAAAAAGGTAAAAAGAAAAGGACTCTTGAGAACTTTATTTCTACTGTGGAGATACTTAAAGTTTGGGGATATAATTAACTAGATATTGCTTTGATAATATGAAAAAATAAAACTAGAGGGGGAAAGGTTATCATTCTGGGTAAAAGGGAAAAGGTGGTAAAATGAGATTTTTTTTAAAAAGGAGGAAAAACAAGATAATATCTAATGAAGACGCAAAGAAAACCTAATATATTTGAGAGAAAGAAGGGAGGGAGATGAGCATTGTGTAAATCTTACTCCCATCAACAATGATGGGTTCTAAAAGTGTTTATCAGACATTTGATTTCACAGAGAAACTTGTCTGTTGCTAGAGGGAAGTGGGAGTGAAAGGAGGAAAAGAAAGGGATAAACTAATAGAAGGGAAAATAGAAGAATCAGGGGAAAGGAGTAAAAAAAGGGGGGAGGGGATCTAAAGGGTGGAAGATTGTTTGGGGGAGGGTGTCAACAAAAGCAAGATACTGAGGAGGGGGGAAGGGAGAAAGGGGAAAGGAAAGGGAAAAATATAACTTGGGTAAATGAGATGGCAGGAAATAAAGAATTAGTTGTTCTAACTGTAAATGTGAATAGGA
Organism: Myrmecobius fasciatus; assembly: GCA_023553655.1. NCBI lineage: Eukaryota > Metazoa > Chordata > Mammalia > Dasyuromorphia > Myrmecobiidae > Myrmecobius > Myrmecobius fasciatus. The sequence goes on from JAJPUD010003610.1 coordinate 37,349, forward strand.
TGAACACTCCCAAAAAGCGGAAATGGATATCAGACTGGATTAAAAACCAGAATCCCACAATATGTTGTCTACAAGAAATACATCTAAAACATAGTGACATATAGGATGAAGGTAAAAGGCTGGAGCAGAACCTATTATGCTTCAGGTGAACAAAAAAAAGCAGGGGTAGCAATCCTTATCTCAGATCAAGTAAAAGCCAAGATAGATCTAATCAAAAGAGATAAGGAAGGAAACTATATTTTATTTAAGGGTACCATAGATAATGTAGCAATATCAATACTAAATATATATGCACCAAGTGAAATAGCATCCAAATTCCTAGGGGAGAAATTAAGAGAGATGCAAGAAGAAATAGACAGCCAAACTATACTAGTGGGGGATCTCAACCTTGCTCTCTCAGAACTAGATAAATCAAACCACAAAATAAATAAGAAAGAAATTAGGGAGATAAATCAATTGTTAGAAAAGTTAGGTAAGATAGATCTGTGGAGAAAATTGAATGGAGACAGTAGGGAGTTTACTTTTTTCTCAGTGGTCCATGGAACTTACACAAAAATTGGCCATGCATTAGGGCATAAAAACCTCAAAATCAAATGCAGAAAGGCAGAAATAGTAAATGCATCCTTTTCAGATCATGACGCAATAAAAACCGCATGCAATATAAGGCCAAGAGAAAGTAGACTAAAAGTTTATTGGTAATTAAATAATCTAAACCTGAAGAATGAATGTGTGAAAGAACAAATCATAGAAACAATCAATAATTTCATCCAGGAGAATGACAACAATTAGACAACATATCAAAATTTATGGGATACAGCCAAAGTGGTTATAAAGAGGCAATTTTATATCTCTAGATGCTTACTTGCATAAAATAGAGAAAGAAAACATCAATGAATTGGGCTTATTAAAAAAAAACTAGAAAAAGAATAAATTAAAAACCCTCAATTAAATACCAAATTGAAAATTCTAAAAATAAAAGGGGAAATTAATAAAATTGAAAATAAGAAAACTATTGAATTAATAAATAAAACTAAGAGTTGGTTTTACGAAAAACCAATAAAGTAGATAAGCCTTCAATTAATCTGATAAGAAAAAGGAAAGAGGAAAATCAAATTGTTAGTCTCAAGAATGATAAGGGAGAACCTTCCTCCAATGAAGAGGAAATTAGAGCAATAATTAGGAGTTACTTTGCCCAACTTTATGCCAGTAAGTTTGATAATCTAAATGAAATGGAGAAATATCTACAAAAATATAGATTGCCCAGGTTAACAGAAGAGGAAATAAATTATTTAAATAACCCCATATTAGAAAAAGAAATAGAACAAGCTATTAACCAACTCCCTAAGAAAAAATCTCCAGGGCAAGATGGATTTACATGTGAATTCTACCAAACATTCAAAGAACAATTAATTCCAATACTATACAAACTATTTGAGAAAATAGGGACAGAAAGTATACTACCAAATTCCTTCTATGGGATCGATATGGTGCTGATAGCTAAACCAGGTAGGGTGAAAACAGAGAAAGAAAACTATAGATCAATTTCCCTAATGAATATTGATGCAAAACTCTTAAATAAGATATTAGCAATGAGATTACAGAAAGTCATCCCCAGTATAGTACACTATGGCCAAGTAAGATTTATACCAGGAATGCAGGGCTGGTTCAATATTAGGAAAACTATCAGCATAATTAATTATATTAATAACCAAACTACAAAACCATATTATTTTCTCAATAGATGCAGAAAAAGCATTTGATGAAATCCCACACCCATTCCTATTAAAAACACTAGATAGTATAGGAATAAATTGGCTTTTCCTTAAAATGATTAGTAGCATCTACTTAAAACCATCAACAAGTATTATATATAATGGAAACAAACTAAAACCATTCCCAATAAGATCAGGAGTGAAACAAGGCTGCCCACTGTCACCATTACTACTTAATACTGTATTAGAAATGTTAGCTTTGGCAATAAGAGAAGAAAAAGAGATAAAAGGAATTAGAGTAGGTAATGAAGAAACCAAATTATCACTCTTTGCAGATGACATGATGGTATACTTAGAGAACCCTAGAGACTTAACTAAAAAACTACTAGAAACAATTCACAACTTTAGCAAAGTGGCAGGATTCAAAATAAATCCACATAAATCATCAGCATTTTTATATATTACCAACAAAGTTCAGCAGCAAGAGGTACAAAAAGAAATTCCATCCCAAATAACGGATGATAGGATAAAATATTTGGGAATCTGTCTGCCAAGGAAAAGACAGAAACTACACGAACTAAACTACAAAACACTTTCCAGACAAATAATATCAGACCTAATCAATTGGAAAAACATTAAGTGCTCATGGGTAGGCAGACTGAATATAATAAAAATGACAATACTACCCAAAATAATCTACTTATTTAGTGCCGTACCAATCAAACTCCCAAGAAATTATTTTACAGATCTAGGAATAATACTAGCAAAGTTCATTTGGAAGAACAAAAGGTCAAGAATCTCAAGGTAATTAATGAAAAAAAAGGCAGATGAAGGTGGCTTTGCTGTACCAGATCTAAAATTATATTATAAAGCAGTGGTCATCAAAACCATTTGGTACTGGCTAGAAATAGAGCAGTCGATCAGTGGCATAAGATAGGATATCAGGACAATATAGGCAACAACTTTAACAATTTTAACAATATCAAACAGTGTTTGATAAACCCAAAGACCCCAGCTTTTGGGATAAATACTCAATATTCGGCAAAAACTGCTGGGAAAATTGGAAACTATTATGGAAGAAATTAGGGCTTGACCCACACCTAACACCACATACCAAGATAAGATCAAAATGGGTTCATGATCTAGATATAAAGAGTGATGTTGTAAGCAAATTAGAGGAACATAGTAGAGTTTACCTCTCAGACCTGTGGAGATGGAATAAATTTATGTCCAAAGAAGTTCTGGAACTCTTAATTGAACACCAGATAGATAATTTTATTAAATTAAGTTAAAAAAGTTTCTGTACAAATAAAACTAATGCAGACAAGATTAGGAGGGAAGCATCAAATTGGGAAATCATCTTTACATTTAATGGTTCTGATAAAGGCCTCATTTGTAAAATATATAGAAAATTGTCTCATATATATAAGAATTCAAGCCACTCTTCAATAGATAAGTGGTGAAGGGATATGAACAGACAATTTTCAGATGATGAAATTAAAACCATCTCTAGTCATGTGAAAAGTTTCTCCAAATCAGTATTGATCAGAGAAATACAAATTAAGACAACTCTGAGATACCACTACACACCTGTCAGATTGGCTAAAATGACAGGAAAAGGTAATGATGAATGTTGGAAGGGATGTGGGAAACCTGGGACACTAATACATTGTTGGTGGAACTGTGAACGGATCCAAACATTCTGGACAGCAATTTGGAGCTATGCTCAAAAACTTATCAAACTGTGCATACCCTTTGACCCAGCAGTGTTTCTATTGGGCCTATATCCCAAAGAGATCTTAGATGAGGGAAAAGGACCCACATGTGCAAGAATGTTTGTGGCAGCCTTTTCTGTAGTGGCTAGAAGCTGGAAACTGAAGGGATGCCCATCAATTGGAGAGTGGCTGAATAAACTATGGTATGTGAATGTTATGGAATATTATTGCTCTGTAAGAAACAACCAGCAGTACCATTTCAGAGAGGCCTGGAGAGACTTGCCTGAACTGAGGCTGAGTGAAACGAGCAGAACCAGGAGATCATTATACAGAGCAACAACAGTATTACATGATGATCAATTCTGATGGACATGGCTCTCTGAAACAAGGAATTGTCTCAAACCAGTTCCAATTGTTCAGTGAGGAATACCATATACACCCAGAGAGAGGGATATGAAATATGGACCACAACAGAACATTTTCATGCTCTCTATTGATGTTTGCTTGCATTGTGTTTCCTTTCTCTGATGTTCTTTTTTTTTCTTGTAGATAGGATTTTTCTTGCACCACTTGTCAAGTATTCCAACATTATTAACATGTAGTAGACTTCCTGCCATCTAGGGTTAGGGGAGGGCCTGGGGGTAAAATTTGTAAGGGAAAGCTTTGTAAAGATCAATGCTGAGGAACTACCCATACATATGTTATGCAAATAAAAAGCTTTAATAATAATAATAAATAAAGATGTGATCATTTGAAAATCTGACTATTATGAAAGGATATAAGATGGTTTGAAGACATGGCTTCAACATATTAATGATGAGTCAAACATCAGGTATTTCCTGTATTTTTAAAACCCCAGAATTTATAAATAAAAACAAATGAAATGTTAACTGTTAGGAAAACATCACGAAGCCATTCAAACTCTAATTAGTGATTAGTGAAATTTTGCTATTTTCAAATTGAAAATTCCCAAGATTGTAAATATACTATTGTTTGAACTTTGATTACAGGGACAGTTATCTGAATTGTCATTAAGCCAATAGTAAAATCGCATGTGCCATAGTCTGAGGACTACAAAGATGGACTTGTGTGTCTGAAAAAGATTGTGGAGATGACCTAAGAGTACCTTAGGCAGAATCCTCCTAATTGTGTTTCTCCATTGTGTTTTTTCTTTGATGAAAAGGAAAATTCCTCACCTGGTTAATTTTAAGCCTTGTCTTTAACAATTATGACTACATGAGTGGCTGTCAGAAATGACTCATGCCTGGAACCAAAAAGAGCTAAGGGAATTTTTCTCTAGTTATGATATGACTATGTCCCTCTTCTTCCTTTTATAATAAAATTCTGTAATCAAGAAGTACAACACTAAATTTATTAAATAACAGATTGATTCTGGAAGAACTCTGAGTTTTTATAATAGTAACAAGTAAAAACATCTTACAATTTTAACCTATATTTCAAATTATAGTACAGGCATGATATCCTCCAAAAGATAAAATGATTAGACAAGATAATTAAACAAATATGCAATGTAAAAGTTTTCTCTTTTAATGGAATAGTAAATTTTGAAAACAGCAATAGGATTAGATTGAAGTCTAAAAATGAATACAGATTATGTGATTGGCTTCAAAATATATCAATAATGGAAACTCAGGCTTAGAATAAGTTCTAAGATTTTATTAATTATGGATTAATTGAATGTTATACACAAATTGTATTGATAATGGTACAAAAAGTATATTATATCTGATAAATTTAAAAGGAAGAACAGACCATAATGAGTTTTCTAAGAAAATTCAAAGCTCTCCAGATTTCCTCCAGAAACAAAACAAAATTGTGCTTCAAAAAGAGCACAGACTTATGAAAAACACATAAAACTTGGGGCAGAACAAGGGTCCTCTTGGAACAACCCAACAATAACCAAAGTAAGACCCCAGGAGTGAAATTTCACCAGGTATGAAATATAAATTCCTCCAGGCTACCTCCAAAGAAACAGCAAGCTGAAAACCCTGGGTTTAGCTGGATTCATAAGGAGCCTTAGCTTGAGCTATAAGAATTTTTACCTCTTAGAAGTCATGGGAAGTCAGATGTCTGATCTCAAGAATACTGATTGAATTTCTGCTTATTAAGAAATACCAGGCCCAGCTGAGCTGCAAAGATATGGTGAAGAGGAGAAACCTGGGCAAAAGGAAACCATCATACCCAATGAGTGTATAAGCAGTGAAACATGAATACTGCTGTCTGTGGACACTTTCAGGAGCTTTTTGTTTGGCATTCCAGTCAGAAGGGAAAACTGAAGTGAAGCCAGAGGTACCACACCTTCTCCTCCCCCAAGATTAGAAGTGTTTACACTAATAGTTCTTATTAAAAAAAAAAAAAAAAAAAAAAAAAAAAACATGCCAACCATAGAAACTTCCCACAGGAAGAGGGATGCCATGGGATTCATCTTCAGAGGAGCACAGTGAAGTAAAAAAGCCTCTTCTACTTCAAAGATTATCATTAAATGGCTTCCTGCCCAGAAATAATTTATAGAACTCAAAAACAAAATACTTCAAAAACCAAATGAGAGAGATTGAAAAAAACTTACTATTAATAATAATAAAGAACACCTCCTCAAAAAAAAAAAGCCAAGAAGATTGTTTAAAAAATTAACCAACTAAAAAAAGGAGATAACGTCTCAAAAAAGAAAATAATTCTTTAAAAATTAGATTTGGGCAAAGGGAAGCTAGTGAAGCAAAGAAATAACAAAACAAAATTTAAAGAATGAAAAAACAAAAAATGTGAAACATAAGAAAAACAACAGAACTGAAGAATAAAGAAGAGAAAATATAATAATAATTGGACTACCCATCAGCCATGATTAAAAAAATAAAGAACCCTCACACAATAATGCAAGAAATAAATAAAGGGGAAAGTAGAAAAAATCCACCAGTCACCACCTCAAAGTGTATGTATATATGTATGTAAGGAATGTATGTGTGTATGTATATGAAAATATACTCCTGTCTACATGTACCCAGCTTGGGAGAAGTGAGGGGGTGAAAGAGGGGAAAAGAATAAAGTTTAGTGCACAGGAGAGAAGAAAAGAATAAACTAAAAGGAAGCAAAGAAAAGATATATAATCTATTCTATTATATGTGCTTTCTTCATATGGAAATGTATTCTTACATATTTTGAATTCTCTCTGATATTCTGTTGGGCACATGACAATGTTTTCTTTTGGGGTTGTTGGTTTTTTCTTTGTTTTCCTTTTCTGTCTTTTTCCTATTTTGTTTTTTTTTCTTATTTTGTATTTATTACTTTTTTATTAAAGCTTTTTATTTACAGAACACATGAGTAATTTTTCTACATTGACCTTTGCAAAATTTTCTGTTGCAAATTTTTCCCTCCTTTCCCCCATTCCCTCCCCTAGATGGCAGGTAGTCTAATACATGTTAAATATGTTAAAATATATGATAAATCCAATATGTGTATACATATCTATACAATTAGATAACTTGCTGCACAATTAAAATCAGATCTAGAAAGAGAAAAAACATAATCTAAGAAGGAAAACAAAATGAAAGCAAACATTCACAGAAAGCATTAAAATTCAATCTTGTGGTCCATACTCACTTCATTGTATCTTGTTGCTGAGTAAAATGATCTCATGGTTCTGCTCATTTCATTTAGCATCAGTTCATGTAGGTATCTCCAGGCTTCTCTGAAATCATCCTGCTGGTCGTTTCTTATAGAACAATAATATTACATTACATTCATATACCATAATTTATTCATCCACTCAGTAGAAACACTGCTGGGTCAAATGGTATGCACAGTTTGATAACTTTTTGAGCACAGTTCCAGATTGCTTTCCAGAATGGAATCCAACCATTTTTGAGAGCAATTTGGAACTATGCTCAAAAAGTTATCAAACTGGGTTTGTAACCCAAAGAGATCTTAAATAAGGGAAAGGGACTCACAGTTGCAAAAATGTTTGTGGCAGCCCTTTTTGTAGTGGCTAGAAACTGGAAACTGAAGGGATGCCCATCAATTGGAGAGTGGCTGAATAAATTGTGGTATATGAATGTTATGGAATATTATTGTTCAGTAAGAAACGGTCAGCAGGATGATTTCAGAGAGGCCTGGAGAGACTTGCATGAACTGATGCTGAGTGAAATCAGTAGAACCAAAAGATCATTATACACAGAAACAAGACTATACGATGATCAATTCTGATGGACATGGTTCTCTTCAACAATGATGTGATTCAAACCAGTTCCTATTGTTCAGCAAAGAAGAAAGCCATCTACACTCAGAGAGAGGCATGAAGGAACTGAATGTGAACCACAACACAGCATTTTAACGCTTTCTGTGAATATTTCCATGAATTTTGTTTTCCTTCTAAGGTTGTTGTTTTTTTCTTCTCGCTTTCTAGATCTGATGTTTCTTGTGCAATAAGATAACTGTATAGATATGTATACATAAAAAAGGAGTAGAGTGGAAAGCATGAGATCCTAAAAGTTAGAACCATTGAATTGTCTTCTTGGCTCTTCCCTAACCTAGTAGTCAGTCCATAGGCAAGTTAGCTGACTTCTCTGGGGTGAACCTTCCCCACATCTTAAATGGATAGTTGTACTATATTATTTCTTAATCTTCCAGCTCAAAAATTTCCATTCTAATGCCACCCAAGCAATTGCAGTGATTAGTAAATAAGTTAATCTAAAATGTAATTTTAAAAGTAACATTCAAGATTGAAGTTTCGGGGGTGGAGCCAAGATGGTGGAGTGAAGATGTGACTCTCTGTGTCCTGCTCTGACCTTCTCTCAAACCAACAAGAAAATAAGCCTCTGAACTGATCTTCAAGTCAGCAAATCCAGAAATATTTGGAAACTTCTTACAGATATCTCTGAAGAACTTCATATCAGGTCTGTTTAACTATGGCAGAGGGGTAAACAGTTTACTCGGTGCAGCCCAGAAGTGAGGGAGGGACTCAGCTCATCGTGGCAGAAACTCCAAAGTCCAAACTCCAAACACCTGAAGTATATCTGAGGCACTCTGGACACTCTTCCCTGATTTGGGGCATGTGTTCTGGCAGATTTGGCTTTTTTAAGGAGTAATTCAAGAAAAGTCCTAGCCCCCACCAGCGCAGCACCTTAAGTTATTTAGCAGAATTGCCCCGCAGCAAACTACCGCATCCGCCACTTCTCTAGCTTTAAACAGACCCCCACACTGTCTAAAAAAATAAAGAAGCAAAAGAGAGCTCTCAACATAGACAGCTTCTATTGAGAGAAAGAATGGCAGACCCCAGATCCTGAGGTTTCTTTAGATAAAACAGCTCCAGACGAAGACATCAAGGACCATTACTAGTCCTCTTTTCAAAAGACCTTTCTGGAAGATTGCATAAAGAATCTCAAAAGAGAGCTAGAGGATAAAAGGGAAAATAAACTGAAAGCAGTGCAAGAAGGATACAATATCTTTCAAGAAGTATATAATGCCCTGCAAAAGAGATATGAAAAAGACACCAATTTATTGAAAAACAAAATTGGTGAATTGGAAATAGACAATAATGGACTGAAAAATAAAATTAGTGAAGTGGAAAAAGAGTGCAATGAACAAATTGGCCAGTTACAAAAGGAGCTAAAAAAGGTAACTGAAGAAAAAAACATTTTAAAATTAGAATTGAACAAATACAAGCCAATGACTCAATAAGACTTCAAGAATCAGTCAAACAAAAACAAAAAAAATGAAAAATTAGAAGAAAATATGAAATATCTCCTAGGAAAAACAACTGACTTGGAAAATAGATCTAAGAGAGATAATCTAAGGATTATTGGACTTCCTGAAAGCCATGATGAAAAAAGAATCTAAACACTATCTTCCAGGAAATCCTGAAAGAAAACTGCCCTGAAGTTGTAGAATCAGAAGGCAAAATCACCATTGAAAGAATTCACCAATCACCTCCTGAAAGAGACCCCAAAATTAAAACCCCAAGGAATATCATGGATAAATGTCAGGACTATCACACCAAGGAAAAGATTTTGTTAGCAGCTAGAAAGAAACAATTCAAATACCAAAGATCAATAATTAGAATCACACATGATCTGTCAGCTTCCACATTGAAGGATCTTAGGGCCTGGAACCAGAGATTCCGAAAGGCAAAGGAACTTGTATTACAGCCAAGAATAACCTATCCACCTAGAATGAGCATTATCCTCCAGGGAAGAAGATGGTCATTTAATGATATGTGACTTTTATCTATTTCTAATGAAAAGAGCAGATCTGAACAAAAAATTCAACCTCCAAACACAGAACTCAAGAGAATCATAAAAAGGTAAAAAGGAAAGGACTCTTGAGAACTTTATTTCTACTATGGAGATACTTAAAGTTTGGGGATATAATTAACTAGATATTACTTTGATAATATGAAAAAGAAAACTAGAGGTGGAAAGGTTATCATACTGAGGAAAAGAGGGAAAAGGTAGTAAAATAAGATTTTTTTAAAAATGGAGGTAAAAACAAGATAATATCTCATGAAGAAGCAAAGAAAACCTAATATAATTGAGAGAAAGAAGGGAGGGAGATGAGCATTGTGTAAATCTTACTCTCATCAATTTGGGCTCTAAAAGTATATATCAGACAATTTTGGTTCCACAGAGAAACTTGTCTGTTGCTAGAGGGAAGTGGGAGGGAAAGGAGGAAAAGAAAGGGATAAACTAATAGAAGAGAAAATAGAAAAATCAGGGGAAAGGAATAAAAAAGGGAGAGGGGATCTATAGGATGGAGGAGTGTTTGGGGGAGAGGATCATCAAAAGCAAGATACTGAGGAGGGGGGAAGGGAGAAAGGGGAAAGGAAAGGGAAAAACTTAACTTGGGTAAATAAGATGGCAGGAAATAAAGAATTAGTTATTCTAACTGTGAATGTGAATAGGATGAACACTCCCATAAAGGGGAAACAGATATCAGACTGGATTAAAAACCAGAATCCCACAATATGTTGTCTACAAGAAACACATCTAAAACATAGTGACACATATAGGATGAAGGTAAAAGGCTGGAGCAGAACCTATTATGCTTCAGGTGAACAAAAAAAGCAGGGGTAGCAATCTTTATCTCAGATCAAGTAAAAGCCAAGATAGATCTAATCAAAAGAGATAAGGAAGGAAAGTATATTTTATTAAAGGGTACCATAGATAATGTAGCAATATCAATACTAAATATATATGCACCAAGTGCAATAGCATCCAAATTCCTAGGGGAGAAATTAAGAGAGATGCAAGAAGAAATAGACAGCCAAACAATACTAGTTGGGGATTTCAACCTTGCTCTCTCAGAATTAGATAAATCAAACCACAAAATAAATAAGAAAGAAACTAGGGAGGTAAACCAATTGTTAGAAAAGTTAGGTAAGATAGATCTGTGGAGAAAATTGAATGGAGACAGTAGTGAATTTACTTTTTCTTCAGCGGTCCATGGAACTTATACAAAAATTGGCCATGTATTAAGGCATAAAAACCTCAAAATCAAATGCAAAAAGGCAGAAACAGTAAATGCATCCTTTTCAGATCATGACACAATAAAAATCACATGCAGTATAAGGCCAGGAGAAAATAGACCAAAAGTTAATTGGAAATTAAATAATCTAATCCTGAAGAATGAATGGGTAAAAGAACAAATCATAGACACAATCAATAATTTCATTCAGGAAAATGACAACAATGAGACAACATACCAAAATTTGTGGGATACGGCCAAAGTGGTTATAAGGGGCAATTTTATATCTCTAGATGCTTACTTGCATAAAATAGAGAAAGAAAAGATCAACGAAATGGGCTTAGTATTAAAAAAAAAAAACTAGAAAAAGAACAAATTAAAAACCCTCAATTAAATACCAAATTGGAAATTCTAAAAGTAAAAGGGGAAATTAAAAAAATTGAAAATAAGAAAATTATTGAATTGATAAATAAAACTAAGGGTTGGTTCTACGAAAAAATCAAAAAAATAGATAAGCCTTTAGGTAATCTGATAAGAAAAAGGAAAGAGGAAAATCAAATTGTTAGTCTCAAGAATGATAAGGGAGAACTTTCCTCCAGTGAAGAGGAAATTAGACCAATAATAAGGAGTTACTTTGCCCAACTTTATGCCAGTAAGTTTGATAATCTAAATGAAATGGATGAATATCTACAAAAATATAGATTGCCCAGGTTAACAGAAGAGGAAATAAATTATTTAAATAGCCCCATATTAGAAAAAGAAATAGAACAAACTATTAACCAACTCCCTAAAAAAAAATCCCAGGGCAAGATGGATTTACATGTGAATTCTACCAAACATTCAAAGAACAATTAATTCCAATACTATACAAACTATTTGAGAAAATAGGGACAGAAAGTATACTACCAAATTCCTTCTATGAGACCGATATGGTGCTGATAGCTAAACCAGGTAGGGTGAAAACAGAGAAAGAAAACTATAGACCCATTTCCCTAATGAATATTGATGCAAAACTTTTAAATAAGATATTAGCAATGAGATTACAGAAAGTCATCTCCAGGATCAAGAACAAAAGGTCAAGAATTTCAAGGGAATTAATGAAAAAAAAAGGCAGATGAAGTTGGCCTTGCTGTGCCAGATTTAAAACTGTATTATAAAGCAGCGGTCATCAAAAACATTTGCTACTGGCTGAGAAATAAAGCAGTCGATCAGTGGCATAGGATAGGATATCAGGCAATAACTTTAGCAATTTACTGTTTGATAAACCCAAAGACCCCAGGTTTTTGGGATAAGTACTCACTATTCGGCAAAACTGCTGGGAAAATTGGAAACTAGTGTGGAAGAAATTAGGGCTTGATCCACACCTAACACCACATACCAGGATAAGAACTAAATAGGTTCATGATCTAGATATAAAGAGTGATTTTGTAAGCAAATTAGAGGAACGTAGTGTAGTTTAACTCTCAGACCTGTGGAGATTGAATAAATTTACGTCCAAAGAAGATCTGGACCTCTTAATTGAACACCAGATAGATAATTTTGATTATATTAAGTTAAAAAGTTTCTGTACAAATAAAACTAATGCAGACAAGATTAGGAGAGAAGCATCAAATTGGTTAATCATCTTTACATTTAATGGTTCTGATAAAGGCCTCATTTCTAAAATATATAGAGAATTTTCGCATATTTATAAGAATTCAAAGCACTCGTCAATAGATAAATGGTCAAGGGATATGAACAGACAATTTTCAGATGAAGAAATTAAAACCATTTCTAGTCATATGAAAACTTGCTCCAAATCATTATTGATCAGAGAAATTCAAATTAAGACAAGTCTGAGGTACCACTACACACCTGTCAGATTGGCTAAAATGACAGCAAAAGATAATGATGAATGCTGGAGGGGATGTGGGAAAGCTGGGACACCAATACATTGTTGGTGGAACTGTGAACGGATCCAACCATTCTGGAGAGCAATTTGGAGCTATGCTCAAAAAGTTATCAAGCTGTGCATACCCTTTGACCCAGCAGTGTTTCTATTTGGCTTATATCCCAAAGATATCTTAGAGGAGGGAAAGGGACCCACATGTGCAAGAATGTTTGTGGCAGCTCTTTTTGTAGTGGCTAGAAACTGGAAACTGAATGGATGCCCATCAATTGGAGAGTGGCTGAATAAATTATGGTATATAAATGTTATGGAATATTATTGCTCTGTAAGAAACGACCAGCAGGACGATTTCAGAGAGGCCTGGAGAGACTTGCACAAACTGATGCTGAGTGAAACGAGCATTACCAGGAGATCATTATACACAGCAACAACAATATTACTTGATGATCAATTCTGATGGACATGGCTCTCTACAACAAAGAAATGTCTCAAACAAGTTCTAATTGTTCAGTGAAGAAAGCCATATACACCCAGAGAGAGGGATATGAAATGTGGACCAGAACAGAACATTTTCATGCTCTCTGACGATGTTTGCTTGCATTGTGTTTCCTTTCTCTGATTTTCTTTTTTTTTCTTGTAGATAGGATTTTTCTTGCACAACTTGTCAAGTATTTCGACATTTTTAACATGTAGTGGACTTCCTGCCATCTACAGGAGAGGAGAGGACTGGAGGTAAAATTTGTAACAGAAAGCTTTGTAAAGATCAATGCTGAGGAACTACCCATACATATGTTATGCAAATAAAAAGCTTTAATTAAAAAAAAGAAAAAAAAACATACGTAATTATTTGTATAGTTTAAGTTTTAATTGCAATCAAGTAAACCTTAACTATTAGCCTATATGCCTACTTTACTCACTATACAGAATCTTATATGACATCTATATACAAATTTGGGGCATTATACTTAAGGTGTTAGTAGGGAAAGACAAACTTTTGCAAATAATATTCAAAAATGGACCATATTTTGCTCATTTTGTTGTTGGAAATACACCTTTAAGGTGGCATTTTACTCTACTGAATCAAAAGCTTTTCATCATAAAGAAAATATCAACTCATATTCTCTATATATCTTTCTTTTTTTAAATTAAAGCTTTTTATTTTTCAAAACACATGTATATATAATTGTGCAACATTAGCCCTTGTAAAACCTATTGTTCCAGTTTTCCTCCCCTTCTCCCACCCCTTGTCCCCTAGATGACAGGTAGTCCAATATATGTTAAACATGGTAGAAATAAATGTTAAATCCAATATATGCATACATATTTATACAATTACCTTGCTGTACAAGAAAAATCAAATCAAACCACAAAAGAAAATGATGAAGAAAATAAAATGCAAGCAAACAACAACAAAAAAGATTGAAGTTTCAAAATAACTTAATAGAAAATACCTCTGAATCCCAAGATGAATCTGTGTCTTCCTCTTCCAATACTAATGTTGGTATCATGACAATAAAATGTAGGTAAATATCCATATTAATAATTGAAATAATTGTTAGTGAGAATATCAAAACTGTTTAAATATGTCTACTCAGAATTGCGGGAAAAAAAATGGAGACATAAATTCCAGGAGACAAAATCAGCTTAAGCGCGTAACCTTTGTTGCTCCAAATCACTATTGATCAGAGCAATGCAAATTAAGATAACTCTGAGGTACCACTACACATCTGTCAGATTAGCTAAAATGACAGGAAAGGATAATGACAGGTGTTGGAGGGGATGTGGGAAGGCTGGGACACTGATGCATTGTTGGTGGAACTGTGAATGGATCCAACCATTCTGGAGAGCAATTTGGAGCTACGCTCAAAAAGTTATCAAACTGTGCATACCCTTTGACCCAGCAGTGTTTCTATTGGGCTTATATCCCAAAGAAATCATAGGAGAAGGAAAGGGCCCCACATGTGCAAGAATGTTTGTGGCAGCTCTTTTTGTAGTGGCTAGAAACTGGAAGCTGAATGGATGCCCATCAATTGGAGAGTGGCTGAATATATTATGGTATATGAATGTTATGGAATATTATTGCTCTGTAAGAAACGATCAGCAGGACAATTTCAGAGAGGCCTGGAGAGACTTGTATGAACTGATGCTGAGTGAAACAAGCATTACCAGGAGATCATTATACATGGCAACTACTATACTATACGATGATCAACTCTGATGGACATGGCTCTCTTCAACAATGAAATGTTTCAAACCAGTTCCAATTGTTCAGTGAAGAAAGCCATATATACCCAGAGAGAGGGATGTGAAATGTGGACCACAACATATCATTTTCATGCTCTCTATTGATGTTTGCTTGTATTGTATTTCCTTTATCTGATTATTCTTTCTTGTAGATATGATTTCTCCTGCACAAAAATGATGTGTGGAAATAAGTATATATATATATATATATATATATTTGATTTCTTAAGTATTTTAACATAATTAACATATAGTGGATATCTTGCTATCTAGGGGAGAGGTGGGGAGTAGGGAGGAAAAATTTGTAACAGAAAGCTTTGTAAGGGTTAATGTTGAAGAATTACCCATACATATGTTTTGCAAATAAAAAGTATTAATAAAATAAAATAAAAATAAATTTAAAAATAAATTTAAATAAAAGAGAGAGTAACTTTGCACTTAGGGATTGTGGACAAGTTAGAATCTTTCAGAAATAGAAGTTAGGGGCTCAATGATAATTTTATGTGAGAAAATAGAACCATTTTTTCAAGAATAAATTTAACATTTAATACTTCATAATGCCATTTTATCAAAAGAAGTTTTTGTAGAATATTCTACAACCAAAAGCATAGCACAGTATAGTGGATACAGGGCCAGTTTGAAATTAGGAAGTCCTGCGTTCAATTTCCATTACTGATATTTTGGTTGTGTGATCATAGGCAAGACACTGAACTTCTTAGCCCCCAGTCTACTCTGTATGTTTCTATGCTATAGAACAGTAGCCAATGGGCACCACTAGAACTTTATTCCTTATGGACTTCCTAAATTGATGAAATTGGGAGCTCTGTCAAAATATTAACTTAACTTTTCTCACAGCACGTTTCTCTTATGTAATGTGAGTCTGTAGCTCACAGGGAATATTTGGAGTTTCATGAGTTTGTTTTTTTTTTTTTTTGTTTTGTTTTTTTGTTTTGTTTTGTTTACTGGTAGCATTGTCAACCAATACAAAATGTTTCTTTTCTTCCATCAAAAAAAAAAAAGTTGGATTCGTTCACAATTCCACCAACAATGTCCCAGTTTTTCCACATCCCCTCCAACATTCGTCATTTTACACAATCTGACAGGTGTGTAGTGGTATCTAAGAGTTGTCTTAATTTGAGTTTCTCTGATCAATAGTGATTTGGAGCATTTTTTCATATGACCAGAAATAG
Organism: Myrmecobius fasciatus; assembly: GCA_023553655.1. NCBI lineage: Eukaryota > Metazoa > Chordata > Mammalia > Dasyuromorphia > Myrmecobiidae > Myrmecobius > Myrmecobius fasciatus. The sequence continues at coordinate 53,571 of JAJPUD010003610.1, forward strand.
TTTCAATTTCTTAATCTGAAAATTGTCTGCTCATACATATCCTTTGACCACTTATCAATGGGACAATGGCTTGAGTTCTTATAAATTTGAGTCAATTCTCTATATATTTTAACAACAAGGCCTTTCTCAGAACCTATGAATATAAAAATATTTTCACAATTTATTGCTTCCCTTCTAATCTTGTCTGCATTCATTTTATTTGTACAAAACCTTTTTAACTTAATATAGTCAAAATTATCTACTTTGTGATTAATGATGATCTCTAGTTCTTCTTTGGTCACAAATTCCTTCCTCCTCCACAGGTCTGAGAGGTAAACCATCCTACATTGTTCTAATTTGT
>JAJPUD010003610.1:54010-124765 GCA_023553655.1 Myrmecobius fasciatus
ATATCATTCTTTATGTCTAGATCATGAAGCCATTTTGACCTTATCTTATTATATGGTATTACGTGTGGGTCAAGGCCTAGATTCTTCCATAGTAGATTCAATTTTCCCAGCAGATTTTGTCAAATATTGAGTTCTTATCCCAAAAGCTGGGGTCTTTGGGTTTGTCAAACACTAGATTACTATAGTCATTGACTATTTTGTCCTGTGAATATAACCTTCTCCACTGATCAACTACTCTGTTTCTTAGCCAGTACCAAATGATTTTGATGATTGCTGCTTTATAATATAGTTTTAGATCTGGTACAGCTATACCATCTTCATTTCCTTTGTTTTTTCATTAATTCCTTTGAAATTCTTGACCTTTTGTTCTTCCAGATGAATTTTGTTGTTATTTTTTCTAGCTCAGTAAAATAATTTCTTGGGAGTCTAATTGGTATAGCACTAAATAAATAGGTTAGTTTGGGTAGTATTGTCATCTTTATTATGTTCGCTTGACCTATCCAAGAGCACTTGATATTTTTCTAGTTGTTTAGATCTGACTTTATTTGTGTGGAAAGTGTTTTATAGATTTGCTTATATAGTTCCTGACTTTCGCTTGGTAGATATATTCCCAAATATTTTATACTATCGACAATTATTTTAAATGGAATTTCTCTTTGTATCTCTTGCTTTTGGATTTTGTTAGTGATTTATAAAAATGCTGATGATTTATGTGGATTTATTTTGCATACTACAACTATGCTAAAGTTTTGGATTATTTCTAATAGTTTTTTGGTTGATTCTCTAGGATTCTCTAAATAGACAATCATATCATCTGCAAAGAGTGATAATTTGGTTTCCTCATGACCAACTCTGATTCCTTTAATGCCTTTTTCTTCTCTTATTGACAAAGCTAGCATTTCTAACACAATATTGAATAGCAATGGTGATAGTGGGCAACCTTGTTTCACCCCTGATCTTATTGGGAATAGCTCCAGTTTATCATCATTACATATGATGCTAGATGATGGTTTTAAATAGATGATACTGACTATTTTAAGGAAAAGTACATTTATTCCTATACTCTCTAGTGCTTTTAATAGGAATGGATCTTGGATTTTGTCAGATGCTTTTTCTGCATCTATTAAGATAATCATATTTTTGTCAATTTGGTTAATTATGCTAATAGTTTTCCTAATATTGAACCATTCCTGCATTCCTGGTATAACTCCTACTTGGTCATGGTGTATTATCCTGGGGATGATTTTCTGTAATCTCTTTGCTAATATTTTAGTTAAGATTTTTGCATCAATATTCATTAGGGAGATTGGTCTATAATTTTCTTTCTCTGTTTTCATTCTTCGTGGTTTAGGTATCAGTACCATGTTTGGTAGGAGTTCTTCTTTCCCTATTTTTTTCATATAGTTTATATAATATTGAAGTTAATTATTCTTTAAATGTTTTGTAGAATTCACATGCAAATCCATCTGGACCTGGAGGTTTTTTTCTTAGGGAGTTGATTAATGACTTGTTCTATTTCTTTTTCTAAAATGGGACTATCCAAGTAATTTATTTCCTCTTCTGTTAATATGAGCAATCTATATTTTTGTAGATATTCCTCCATTTCCCTTAGGTTATCAGATTTATTGGCTTAAAGTTGAGCAAAGTAATTCATAATTATTTTTCTAATTTGCTCTTCATTGGAGGAAAGTTCTCCCTTTTCATTTTTGAGACTAACAGTTTGATTTTCCTCTTTACATTTTCTAATCAAATTAACTAGAGGTTTATCTATTTTCTTGGCTTTTTCATAAAAAACAACTTTTAGTTTTATTTATTAATTCAATAATTTTTTTACTTTCAATTTTATTAATCTCTCCTATTATTTTTAGGATTTCCAATTTGATATTTAATTGGGGGTTTAAAATTTGTTCTTTTTCTAATTTTTTTAGTTGCAAACACAATTCATTGATTTTCTCTTTCTCTATTTTATGCAAGTAAGCATGTAGAGATATAAAATTTCCCCTTATTATTGCTTTGGCTGCATACAACAAATTTTGGTATGTCGTCTCATTATTGTCATTCTCTTGGATGAAATTTGTAATTGTGTCTGTAATTTGCTGTTTCACCCATTCATTCTTTAGGATGAGATTATTTAGTATTTGATTGCTTTTTGGTCTATTTTCTCCTGGCCTTATATTACATGTGATTTTTATTGCATCATGATCTGAAAAAATGGATTTACTATTTCTGCTTTTCTGCATTTGATTTTGAGGTTTTTAATGTCCTAACACATGGTCAGTTTTTGTATAAGTCCCATGAATCACTGAGGAAAAAGTAAACTTCTTTCTGTCCCCATTTAATTTCCTCCAAAGTGCTATCATACTTAAACTTTTCTAACATTTTGTTTACCTCGTTAACTTCTTTCTAATTTATTTTGTGGTTTGATTTATCTGGTTCTGAGAAAGCAAGGTTGAGCTCCCCCATTATTATAGTTTTGCTGTCTATTTCTTCTTGCATCTGTCTGAACTTTTCCTCTAGGAATTTCCATGCTATACCACTTAGTGCATATATGTTTAATATTTGTTTAATGATTAATAAATAATTTTAATTAGCCCTATCTTTGCTTTTACTTGGTCTGAGGTCAGGATTGCTACCCCAGCTTTTTTTTTGTTCATCTGAAACATAATAGATTCTGCTCCATCTCTTTACCTTCACTCTGTATGTATCATTATACTTTAAATGTGTTTCTTGTGAACAACATATTGTTGGATTCTGGCTTTTAATGAAGTCTGCTATCCACTTCCCCTTTATGGGAGAGTTCATCCCATTCACATTGACAGTTAAAATAACTAATTCTGTATTTCCTGCCATGTCATTTACCCTACGTAGTGTTTTCTCTTTTCTATTCCCTTTCCCTCCTCCCCAGTATTTTTATTTTTATGACCACCTCCCTCAAACAGTCCTTAACCTTTTAGAGCCCCACTGCATTTTTTTATAACTTTCCCCTAATTCTTCTGTTTTCCCTTCTATTAGTCTTTCCCTTTCTTTTCCCCCTTTTCTCCCTATTTCCTTATAAAGTGAGACAAGTTTCGTTGTGCTACCAAATACATCTATTATTCTCTCAGAGCCAAATCTGATGAGATTAAGATTCAAACAATGCTCATCTACTTCCCTTCTTTCCCTCAATTATAATATTTTATTTGCTTCTTTGTGTGATGTAATTTCCCTTATTTTACCTCCTTTTCCTTCTTCTTCTAATGTGATCCCATTTTTACTTCTAATTTCTTGTTCATATTATCATAAAATCAACTTATACTCTCATTCTCTAAGTATATCCATAACAGAAAATACAGTTCTCAAGAGTTTTTTTTCCCTTTTTACTTTTTTATATTTCTCTTGAGTTCTGTGTTTGCAGTTAAAAATTTTTGTTCAATTCTGGTCTTTTCATTAGAAATAGGTGAAATTCACCTATATCACTGAATGTTCATCTTCTTTCCTAAAAGATAATGCTCATTTTAGCTGAATAGCTTATTTTTGGCTGTAATTCCTTGGCTTTTCAGAATATCAGATTCCAGGCCCTAAATCCTTTAAAGTAGAAGCTGCTATGTCCTTAGTTATCCTAATTGTAGCTCCTGGGTATTTAAATTGTCTCTTTCTGGCTGCTTGCAATATCTTTTCCTTGGTACGATAGTTCTGAAATTTAGCCACAATATTCCTTGGGGATTTAATTTGGGGGGGGGTTGTTTTAGGAGGTGATTGGTGGATTCTTTGATGGCTATTTTACCTTCTCATTCTAAAATATCAAGGCAGTTTTCTTTTATGATTTCTTGTAAGATAATGTCTAGGTCTTTTTTTTCATCATGGCTTTCAGGAAGCCTTTTAATCCTTAGATTGTCTCTCCTAGATCTATTTTTCAAGTCAGTTGCTTTTCTTAGGAGATATTTTATATTTTCTTCTCTTTTTTCATTTTTTTGGTTTTGTTTGACTTATTCTTGAAGTCTTGTTGAATCTTTCACTTCCATTTGTTCCATTCTAATTTTTAGTGTATTATTTTCTTCAGTTACTGTTTTTAACTCTTTTTGCAATTGGCCAATTAAAATTTTGTTCATTTCATTCTTTTTCCATTTTTCCATTTTTTTGCAATGATCTCATTTTTTTTCTCCATGTTTCTTCCAACTCTCTTTTAAGATCCTTTATGCAATCTTCAAAGAAAACCTTGTGACATAGGGTCCAGTTTATGTCTCTATTTGGGGCTTTTTCTGGAGTTGCTTTACCGTTAGGGACCTCAGGATTTGAGGTCTGCTCTTCTCTCTCCATAAAAGCTATCTATGGTGAGAGTTTATTTTGGTTTTTTATTCATTTGTTAAGACTTGAGGTCTGTTCAAGGCAAAGGATAGGCAGCCCCTTTAATTTGCCCTGTTGCAGTTCTGCTGATTGATGTATTGATTTCCTGCTACTGGGCTGTTTTGCTGATTGATTGATTGATTGATTTCCAGTACTGGGCAATTCAGCTGATTGACTGATTGCTGTAGGGTGCTGTGTAATGGCAGCTAGGTCTGATGTTCTTCAGGGGTTCAGTGCTTCACAATCTACCCTCCATAAAAGGCAGATCTTCCAAACCATCTGTTTACAATTGGGACAGATCAGCCCAAGAGACCCACAGAAGGCTACCAGGTGTGTGGAAGCCACAATGCTTCAGCTCCTGCTTCAGCTCCCTTCTGCTGTCTCCCTGTGCTGCAGTCTGGGTTCAGCAGCCCACCCCTCTGCCCAATTGAAACAGACCTGTTTTCAAGTTCTTCCAGGGTATCTTTTTCTAGAAGTGTGTTGTACTCCAAATATTTGTGGATTTTTTTTTACTTCAAAACCAGTCTAGAGGCTTCATCTGCTGTTAGTTTGAGGGAAGGTTAGAGGAAGTTACAGAGTTGTGTCTGATCTCCACCTTCTTGGCTCCATCTCTTTTGTATTTATTTTTAAATAAAAAAAAATTAACCTCAAAAAAGTGGGGGAAACTAAAAGAAAAAAGAAAAGGCATTAAAACCAAAAAGATTTGCAAGTGAATTCTATCAAAAATTATAATTTGTACGTTATTTAAGCAAAAATAGGTACAGCAAGTATTATATAAATTGAAATTCTCTGAAGTTTCAAAATTGAGGAACCAAACTTAAATGATTGTATTAGGTTATCTCTAGATTTGGAACAAGAGAAGAAAGTGGTGTTCCTTTTAGAGTTATCTTGAGGATAAAACATATTATCCAAGAAAAGATATCTAAAGAGGAAATAACTAGGATGTTTAAGTTCTCTTGGTTACTCTGATGACGTATAAATTTCCCTTCTCATAATTAATCCATTGTGACCCCTCTAAGTAATTTAATATAAATTGACTAATAAAAATTTAATATAAATTGAGTAATTATGCAAATATGGGAATTATGATTAAAAAATCTCTTTTGCATTGGCTAAGCCTAGATCATCTGTAAAGTCCCTTCTCTTGAGTAGATGGATTCAGAAGCAGCTGACAACCAGATGAAATAGCTGTTCAAGAATGCAGATGAGAGCTGAATCCACTGTCAGAATTTTTTTTCTTACTCCCTTTTGTTATGTATCCAACCACCAAGGCCCTGATTCAAGTATGTGTTGGCATTTTGTTTCACTCTGACATCCTTAGCCCCTTTCCTTTTTCCACCACAGAAGCTTGTCTCTTTCCCAAATAAATTTGGAGCCCTGCTCTTTGAGGGGGGAATGACAAGATTCTGGGGTTCTGATTATTACCCCTACTCCCAAATCCCACAGAAATCATTAATAATGAGTCTCACTAGAACAATGAGTCAGTCGGCATATTCTGTAAACATATCTTCAGGTTAGTACATGATAGTTACCACAAAACATAACTTAGAAATCAGACAATAAGAAAGGAGCACCAACAGTGACATAACAAGACATTGGAATGGAAACCTCAATAAATCTTTCCTCCAATATGGTGCCTGCACAATTTCCCCTTCTTCATTGACCCTGGGTGAACTTATGCTAATTATGATATCATTATCATAAATTAATATTCCTCCAACTGAGTTCTTCTGTATACATTCTGGGTTATCACATGTGCAATTCTACTAAGGCTTTAGGATCTCCCCATGTTAGCAAACTCCTTCTATAACCTCAAAACTTACTTATCTGCTGACTACAAATGTTTTCCTTATGGGAAAAAATCCATTAGGTACTCATCATTTTTGCCATTTGTAGTGCCTTCTAGATGCAATTAACAAGAACAGAGGTACCACTTTATTTCCAAAAAAGTTCAGCAGCAAAACATAAAAAGAGAAATTCCATTTAAAATAACTGTAGAAAATATAAAATACTTGGGACTACCTGCCAAGGCAAGACCAGGAAGTTTATAAACACAGCTATAGAACACTTTTCACCCAGATAGTGTCAGATTTAAACAACTGGAGAAAAATTGCTCATGATTGAACCAATATAACAAAAATTACAATTCTATCTAAATTTCTTTATTCAGTATTATACCAATAAAACTATCAAAAATTGTTTTATAGAGCTAGGAAAATAATAACTAAATTAATCTGGAAAAACAAAGACTCAAGGATATCCAGGGAATAAATGTAAAAAAAAAAATGCAAAAGAAGCTGGCCTAATCCTATCAGATCTCAAATTGTACTATAAAGCAGCAATTATCAAAACAATCTGTTACTGACTAAGAAATAAAATGGTAAATCAGTGGAATGGATTAAGAACAGATTATATTGTAGTAAATGACCAAAGAAATCTAGTATATGATATACTCAAAGATCCCAGCTTTTGGAATAAAAACTCATTGTTCCACAAAAAACTGCTGGGGAAACTTGAAAACAGTATGGCAGTAACTAGGTACAAACCAACATCTCATATCATATATCAAAATAAGGTCAAAGTGGGTACATATTTACACATAAAGGATGATACCATAAATAATTTGAGAGAGCATGGAATAGTTTTTTTTTTTTCTGTCAGATTTATGGATAAGGGAAGAATTTACAGCCAAAAAAGACCATTAAAAATGTAACATAAAGCATTTTGGTTGTATAAAATTAAAACATTTTTACACAAACAAAATTAATACAACCAAAATTATAAGAAAAGCAAAAACCTGGGAAAGGAGGGATTACAATAAGTATTTCTGATAAAGGCCTCATTTTTCAAATATATGAAGAACTGATTCAAATTTATAAAAAATAAAAATTCCCCCATTTGATAAATGGTCAAAGTATATAAAGAAATAGTTTTTATAGTAGCTTTTTTCCCTAAAATATATGGAAAATAGTTTTCAAAATTCAAGCTTGCAAAACCTTATGCTCCAAATTTTTCTCCCTGATTCGCCCCCTACCCTAGGTAGCAAGCCATCCAATATAGGTTAAACATGTACAATTTCTTTATACATATGTCCATATTCATCATACTACACAAGAAAAATCAGATTAAAAAGGGGGGGAATAGGAGAAAGAAAGAAAAAAAACCCAAGCAAGCAAACAAACAATAAAAGGGAAAATACTATGCTTTTATCCACATTCAGTCCTCATAGTTCTCTCTTTTGATGTGAAAGGCTCTTTCCATTACAAATCAATTTGGAATTGTCTTAAATCATCTCATTATTGAAAAGAGCCAAGTCTATCACAATTGATCATCACATAATTTTATTGTTGCTGTATATACAATATTCTCTTGGTTCTACTTTATTCACTTAGCATAATTCATACAAGTCTTTCCAGGCTTTTCTGAAATCAGTCTGATTGTCATTTCTTACAGAACAATAACATTCCACTACATCCTATAAGTTATTCATCCTTTCCCCAACTGATGGGCATCCACTCAATTTCCAGCTCTTTGCCACTACAAAAAGGACCAATACAAACACTTTTGTATATGTATATTCCATTTCTTTGGAATAAACACCCAGTAGAGACACTGATGGATCAAAGGGTATGCACAATTTTATAGCCCTTTGGACATAGTTCCAAATTGCTCTTCAGAACAATTGAATCAGTTCCTAACTCCAACAATGAATTATTTTCCCAGTTTTGCAAATGCCCTCCAAAATTTATCATTATATTTTCCTACCATTTTAGCCAATTTGAGAGGTATAAAGTAGTACCTCAGAGTTGTGTTAATTTACATTTCTCTAAGCAATAATGATTTAGAAATATTTTTCATATGACTAGAAATGGCTTTAATTTCTTCATCTGAACATGTCCTTTAACCATTAACCAATTGGGGGAATGGCTTGTATTTTTATAAATTTGAGTCAGTTCTCTACATATTTTAGTAATGGGTCATTTATCAGAAACACTGGATGTAAAAAAATATTCTCTAGCTTTCTGATTCTCTTCTAATCTTTGGCTGCATTGGTTTTGTTCATACACAACCTTTTGAATTTAATGTAATCAAAATTATCCATTTTGCATTTCATAATGCTCTCTAATTCTTTTTTGACCATAAATTCCTTTCTATTCCACAAATCTAAGATGTAGACTGTCCATTGTTCCTCTAATTTGCTTATACTCTAACTTTTTATGTCTAAATCATGAACCTGTCTCAACCTTATTTTGGTATATTTGGTTAGGTGTTCATCAATGCATAGTTTCTGCCATACTAATTTCCAATTTTCCCAGAAATTTTTGTCATATAGTGAGTTCTTATCCCTGAAGTTAGGGTCTTTGAATTTATCAAACACTAGATTACTATAATCATTGACTATTGTATCTTATGAACCTAACCTATTCTACTCTATTTCTTAGTCAGTGCCAAATGATTTTGATGTCTGTTTCTCTGTAATATAGCTTCAGGTCTGATACAGGATATTTTCATTCACATTTTTTAATTAATTCCCTTGAAATTCTTGACCTTTCTTCTTCCAGATGAATGTTTTTATTAGTTTTTCTAACTCCATAAAGTAATTTATTGGCAGTTTGTTAGGCATGTCACTGAATAAGTGTATTAATTTAGGTAGAATTATCATTTTTGTTATATTAGTTCAGCCTACCCATGAGCACTTGATATTTTTTTCAGCTGTTTAGTTCTGACTTTATTTGTGTGGAAAGTGTTTTGCAATTGTGTTCATATAGTTTCTCACTTTGTCTTTGTACATGGACTCCCAAATATTTCATATTATCTACTGTGATTTTAAATGGAATTTCTCTTTGTATCTCTTGCTGCTAGACTTAGTTGGATACATATAGAAATGTTGATGATTTATGGGGATTTATTTTGTATCCTGAAAATTTGCTAAAGTTGTTTATAGTAGCATTTTAGTTGATTCTCTGGGATTCTGTAAATATACCCATCAAATCATCTGCAAAAAGTGATAATTTTGTTTTCTCAATACCTATTCTAATTCCTTCAACTTATTTTTCTTCTCTTATTGCTAAAGTTAATATTTCTAGAATAATATTGAATAATAATTATGATGGCCATTTTTGTTCCATCCTGATCTTCTTGAGAATGCTGCTAGTTTATCCCCATTACATATGATGCTGATGGTTTTAAAGATGCTATTGATTATTTAAAGGAAAACTCCATTTATTCCTATGCTTTTTACTGTTTCTAATAAGGAATGGATGCTGTGTTTTGACAAATGCTTTTTTCCGTATTTATTAATATACTTATATAATTTTTGTAATTGTTGTTATTGATATAGTCAATCATACTAACAGTTTTCCTGAAATTGAAAAAGGCTTGCATTCCTGGTATAAAAACTACTTGGTCCTAGTGTGTTATCATAATGATAAGTTGCTGTAATACCTCTGCTAATATTTTATTTAAGATTTTTCCATTGGGGAAATTGTTTCCTTTTTCTGTTTTGGCCTTTCCTAGTTTAAGTATCAGTGCCATATCTATGTCATAAAAGGAACTTGGCAAAATTCCTTCTTCCCTTGTTTTCCCAAATATTTTATATAGCATTGGAATTAATTGATCTTTAAATGTTTGGTAGATTCACTTGTAAATCCATCTGGCCCTGGAGATTTTTTCCTAGGGAATTCATTAATGGCTTGTTCAATTTTAAAGAGACAGCTTTCAAAGAAATAAAAAAAATCACATCTTATACTCATGTGCAAAAAAAATGCCCTATATCACTATTTACTAGAGAAATGTGAATTAAAATAAAAATTAGTTTTGACCTAACACTGATAAGATTGGCTAATGTGATAAAAAAAGGAAAATGCTGATGTTGGAGGAGATGTGGTAAAAACTAGGATACTAATGCATTGTTGGTGGAGTTGTGAATGGTCCAACCATTTTGGAGACTAATTTGGAACTATAACTAAAGGGATATAAAATTGTGCATCCCCTTTGATCCAGCAAAATCACTGCTAGGTCTATATCCCAAAGAGTGGTGGCTAAGAATGGGACATTGAAGGGAAGCCCATGGGAGATGGCTAAACAAATTGTGGTATATGATTGTAATGGACTATTATTGTATATAAGAAATGATAAGTTGATTTTAAAAAAACCTCAAAACTTATATGAACTGATGCATAGTGAAATGAACAGAACCAAGAGAAAATTTTGCACAGTAACATATATATTATATAATAAAAAACTGTGAATGACATTTATTTTTAGTAATACAATGATCTAAGACACTCCCAAAGGACTAATGATGAAGCATACTATCTGCCTTCAGAAAAAAACAAAAACAAAAAGTGATGTTGTTTAAATACAAACTGAAGCATGCTATTTTTCACTTTCTTTCTTTTATTCATCTTGCACAAAATAACAAATATGGAAATGTTTTTCAAAATTGCACATGCATAATCTATATCCAATTGCTTACCATCTTAGGGAGGGGTGGAAAATGGGAATGAAGGAACTCTAAACTTTAAATTAAAACACAAATAAATAAATGTACCTTAAAATACAATGGAATGGGTTCCAAAGTAGGAAGAGAGTGACTAATTCTCATATTTGGGAAAATGTATTGTGCATCCTATGAATCCAAGCCTGTGCCTTGGGAAAAAGAGCACTTTTTATCACTATTTTCAGGTGATTTTAAGTGGTTACTAATCATATAATAATAATAATCATAACAGATAGCAACAGCATTAACAATTATTATGTATGTTTGAATCCACATATATTTCTATAGAGATGAAAGTAATAATAAAGAAAGCATTGTAGAATTATAATCAACATAATGATAACTATGAATATGAAGGAATGAAGATTAAAACACTATACACCTCCTGCCAAGGATCCAATTTAAAATTTAGGAAGACACAGTAATTTTTAGAAATAGTCAAATGGAGTGATTTATTTTACTGGATTTTATGGACTTGGTGGAATTTTTTTCATTGAAGGTCATGGTGGTAATTTGAAGGTGGAGGTAGCAATGGTGGTGGTGTTGATACTGATAGTCATATTTTGCTGTACTTAAATTTGTTCACTCGAAGAAGGGGTAGTGAGAGGCTCAGATTAATAGAGTCCTTGTTACTTGAAAAATGAAATTCTGTTTAATGAAGGAAATTGTCAATAAGTCAGAAAATCATTGTCCCATATCAAACATCAAAATATTCACTAAGTTGCTTCAGAAGATAAAATAAATATTACCACCAAGATGCTTAAAATAATTGCTAATAATAGCCAGCATTTATATTGCACTTTAAAGTTTGCCAAGTACTTTATATAAGTCATCTCATTAATTCTAACAAAAACTTCATGAGATAGGTGTTAATATCCTCATATTATAGTTACTGAATTAGATAGATGTTAAATAACTTAGCCAAAGTCACACGGCTACTAAGAATTTGAAGCAGAATTTGTACTCAGGATCTTCCTAATTTGAGGTCCAATACTCTACCCACTGTGCTGCTTTATTGCTTTGTTACTGAAGTATAGTACAAGAAAATTTTAAATATTATGCACTAGAATCTTATACTGGTAAAACTTGAACATAATTTACGTATTATTTAGTAACGGCCTCACCCCTTTTTAAAAAGGAAAATATTGAAAACCCAAGAAGGGAAATGTCTTACCAAAAGTAATATAATAACATAGCTGAGCTTAGAGCCCAGGTTTCCTGTATCTCAATCCAAGGTTTTATGCAGTATATACCTCACTGATTTCTAGTATAGTTCCTTTTCATACTAAAAAAAAAAAAAAAAAACCACAACTATTGGTATTAAATTCTTGGAACTCCAACATTTACTAAAAGGTCCATAAAACTCTTGCTGTCATAACTACTGATATTCTATTTAATTAAAGATCAAAACATAACCTAAAGAAAGGTCAGAGGAAACCATGTACGTGTAGTAGTCATGGCTATTATTTTCTTTTAAAGCAATTTGTGTGCATAAAAGGAAATGGACAGGTGAATTAAGATCAAGAATCTTATAAATAATCCTCACTCTTCAATGGAAGTTCTGTTTCCATGGAAATGAAAAGAATAAGGCTCTTCACTTGAAAAACAAGTCATTCTTCCATGGGAAAATATTTAAGTTGTGGTACATTTATTTGATTCATTTTGATTTAAATTTAGCTAAGGTCAAACAGTAATGATAGCAACCAGATTAAGTGTTCCTTGGGGATTTAGACCATCTTTTGTTCAACTTTCTTTTTTCATAGAATATAATGCAAAGCCTTCAATGTTGAAGATATTATGTATAAATACATACAGATGTATCTATGTTTATATGTCTATTACAGCAATTTTGCCTGTTAGTAGAATTCTCCAAAGATTGAATTTTAAGAGTTATAGGAAAATAAAGTATGAAATTTCTTAGCAAGACAGCAAAAATATAAGCCAAGTTGTATTTTTAAAGGATGGTCAATAGAAATTAATATTTCCTTTCTCTTCTGAGTATTGAGAAATTTATAAAATGAGATAATTATTATCATTGTTCTTTGAAACAGAAAAACTAGAAAATATAAAAATTTTAAAAATGCAGGCATTGACATTTGTATCACTATTGTTTTTTGTCTTATTGAGATTGAAGATTTTTTTCCACATTGTGTATTCAGACATCTTACATTTTATAAGATTTCAAAGATTCTTAAGAAGTTCAGGAATTCTGCCTTGTTTTTTGGATGTATTGCCATTTTGTAGGATTTTAAACATACATGCTTGTACCATAAAGGATGGGAACGGGCCCAAAGTCAGAAGACTTATCTGTCTACATTGAAGGTCAGGTTTATACATTTACTAGCTAAATCTCACAATGTTATTTATCTCAATTCTTCCTGGGTTACATGACTTGAAGAAATAAATGGCAAACAACATTTCCAGGAAAATCCCAAATGGGGTTATAAAGAATATATCTCAACTGAACAACACTCAAAAAGGATATAAATCTCAAAATACTTGAAATGAAATGCTTGAAATGACCGAGTTAAAATTCTGTTAAATTCAACAAACATTTGCTAAGCATCTACTGTGTTCCAGATATCATTCTAAGTCCTGGATCCATGAATACAAAAGCAAACAGCTTCAGAATTTAGCTATTTTTACTGTGGGAGTATATGTGCAAGTTAGTTGATATTCAAATGGATTTCTGTTCTCATTGATTTGAAACTTTCCTATAGACATACAGATTGAAAATCATTCATTCCTGCAAATTTTGTGCAATTCTTATTTATGCACTTCCATAAATTTGCCTCAAGAGGTCCAAATGGAGATCTTCCTCACTTTTTCATGGCATATCAAGGGCACCAATGGACAATTCTAGCTATTCTCTTTCCTTGATGACATGTTTTATTCTTGTTCTTTGAAGTTCCTCATTGGAATGCAACCCTTATTTCTCCACCAAGGAGACTGAGCCAGGTTGCTGGGCTCTGATAGGTGAATTTTCACTTTATCGTACTAAGAACCAAACTTTCAAGTCATTTCCTGGTCATCCTTTTCATCTTTTGCATCTGTCTGCATATCTCTTTTTTTGTTTTAGATCCCCCTGTGTGTTGTTTTCTCCCCCCCATTAGAATATATGAGTCTTGGGGGTAGGGGCTATCTTGATTCTGTACATTCATGCTGAAATATACAAAGTGTTTAATAAATGCATTATCTGTCTATCTTTTCCATCTATGTATCTCATTGATTTTATACTACAGTTTGGTCATAACTATCCTGAGTTTCAACTTCCTTCTGTATTATATGTTTAAAACTTCAGAGACTGCTCTATTGTATGCCTCACTGTCATAAAACAATACCAACAGAATGTTGAAATTAAAAAATATAAAGTCTATAGCCTCATGAAAAACAGTTTGATTTGAAATTTTCTGAAGATTATTCAGACTACTCTGAATTCCAGATGCCACTTTTCATTCATCTCTTCTTTCTTTCTCATCATTTCATGGGAGTCCAAGTGATACATGTTGACTTCATTCTGGACTCCACTTGTGACTCTATGGACTTTCTGGTCTCCTTCCTAGCCACCTAGCCACTCTCCCACCCAATTTCCAACTCCCTTTTGTAAATTATCTTCCCATATTAGAATTCTAGCTCCTCCAGGTAAGGGACTGTTTCCCTTTTTTTGCTTTCATTTGTATTAGCAATGATTAGCACAGTATCTGGCAACTATAGCATGCCCAACAAATGCTCTATGTCCCTGTTTTCTGTATTTACTATCACTTGGTAATCTCACATATTCCCTTGGATTCAGTTAGAATATCTATGAAGATGTCTTCTAAATCTATTTATCCAACTCTAATCTCTACTTGGGACAACTTACATCACCAAATGGCTATTGAACATTTTTTAAATCAATGTCCTTTTAACATCTCAAACTCATCATATCTAATACATTATCATTTCCCCAAAATTCACCTTCTTATTAATTTCCCAATAGGTAATAAAGGTAACTCCAAATTTTCAATAACATGGATAGCAGCCTCAATTTTTTCTTTTCTCATCATGCCTCATCCCTTCATTTACCAAATCTAATAATTTCTATGTTCACAACATTTTTCATATCCATAGCTTTCTACCTACTTACATGAAATAACCTCATTCAAGATCATTTATGTGGAATACAGAAATATCTTTCTTTTTTTAATTTTATTTTATTTGCAAAACATATGTATGAGTAATTCTTCAACATTAACCCTTACATAGCTTTCTGTTGCAGATTTTTCCCCCCCAACTCCCCACCCCTCCCCTAGATGGCAGGATATCCACTACATGTTAATTATGTTAAAATACTTGGCAAATCGAATATATGTATACATATTTCCAAACTTATCATTGTTGTGCAAGAAAAATCGTATCTACACAAAAGGCATATCAGATAAAGGAAACACAATGTAAGCAAACTTCAATCAAGAGTATGAGAATGTTATGTTGTGGTCCACATTTCACATCCCTCTCTCTGGGTGTATATGGCTTTCTTCAGTGAACAATTGGAAGGGGTTTGAAACATTTCATTGTTGAAGAGAGCCATGTCCATCAGAATTGATCATCATATAGGATTGTTGTTGCCCGGTATAATGATCTCCTGGTCCTGCTCATTTCACTCAGCATCAGTTCATGCAAGTCTCTCCAGGCCTCTCTGAAATCATCCTGCTGGTCAAGAAATATCTTTTCTAAATAAGAATTTTCCATCTAAAGTCCTTTCCCTTTTCAATTCTTTTCCCCCATAGCTACCAAAATGATTAACAAGCAGTTCTGGTCTGATCATATGCATACACTGTTATCCTTAAATTCTTGCTAGGATCAAACATAACCTTCTCTGGTATTTAACACTCTTGACAGTTTAGACTTTTCCTAGGTTAATCTCCAGGCTTTCTATGGTATTACTATATAGTACTTTAGTACTACCAGACTACTATCCTGGTCTCTTACCAGTTATTCACATAATACTCCATATCCTTTCTCTATGTCAATGGTTTTCACTCATGCCTCATATGTTCTCTTTTCCACCTCCTGGAATACTAGTTTTCCTTCAACAAGCATAACAAACTTTATTTGCATAGTTAATCTTTTCCAGATCTTTTTGACTGTTTCTTTTTCTAAGGGAATCTTGTATTCAATTTGTCTAAGTCTTTTCTTATACATACTTATGAGTATAGAAGTTTACATTTAAACCATAATGTAATATCCTTGAGAATGGTAACTTTGTTTTTTTGTTTTGTTTTGTTTTTGTTTTTTATGCCAAATGTATAGCACAGTAACTGACACAAAGTAAGTTTTTAATAATCATTTATTAAATGAAAGATTTGTATTACACCACAGTCATGAAATTCCTTTGAATCTCCAGACCCAAATTAAGAAACATTTGCCACTGACAAGTTTGCTAATTAATGCATATCATCTTCTAGTTTATTGTCTAGTCCAATAGGTCTCATCATTACAAAACATACTGGGACCATTTGTAAGTCTATCACAGCTATGATATTCCTATTATCAAATAATAGATTGCACAATTCTCCTACTTAGACAATCCCCCTTTGCTCTGTTTCATATTATCAGTTTGGATGCTAACCCAGGATGGACAATAAAGAAAGTTTATCACTAGAAGCTTATCATTAGAATCCTCTTCCTCTTCTTTCCCTTCTCCTCATATTTCATTTTACCCAGATAGCCAGGGCTTTCATACTGTCTGCTGTTAGTACCCCACATAACTTTTGCATTTCCAAGACAGTGTCCTACAGTCTTCTTCATCCCACCCCTCCAACAAAACTTATTCATCTAATATTTTGAGTGACTCATTGCCAATAGAAAGGAATCAATTCACTAAGAATATTAGTGAATAAACTTATTCACATTGAGCCAGGATTTGAAACCAGGTCTCTCCTGACACTAAATCTCACAAGCTTCTTACTTCATCATAAACTTCTCTGTAACAGCATCTTCAGAACTACATATGTATATGCTGAACTGGCATTACTGAATTGGGATCAAAATTTAAAAAGAAGAGGAAAAGATTGGACTGAATTACATGGATCTTATTTGAAAAATTAGAATGCACAATGGCTGATTTTAAGGTTTTTTGCTATTCCAAAAATCTGTAGTTTTAAGTCTATTATTTTTCTGGTGAGGTTACAGAGCTATGAATCATGGAGCATCACAATCTCTAAAGAATCAGATTTGCATGGTGGGTGTAAGTAGGCTGCAGTTTATGATCAATGATGACTTGCATGAAAGAAGTGTTATAAAAGACATAAGGACATGCAGGTCTAGAAAAGAAAATCAGTTAGTCATATAGTAAGAGTGAGAGATAACATATCTTGGGAGTCATGCTGGCATCCACTAAATATTCATGAAACCAGAGGAAATTTCCCTGGATAATATGTTAATTGTAGTCAAGTTAGCCAACATTTAAGTGCTGACTATGTATAAGGTATTGCACCAGGTTTTGGGTCCATTGTGTCAATAGAAAGAACCCCATATTTTCTAATGTTCATTGTTCATCCTTAGGCAATCTCCACTAAAATTTTTCTCTACCCTTGCCCAAGGGTTGAAAAAAAAATCAAATTGACTTTTCCTTCTATAAACTTATTACAAAATCTTGATTGGGCCTCACTGCCACTCAGAAATTTTTCCCAATAAATAGATATCTGCATACATCATAATTTGAGGAGAGAGAAAATTAAGTATCAAAGTAATTTTAAAAGGTTTCTTATGAGAGACACCATAAAATCTGAGTCTTGAAGGAACCTAGGGATTCTGAAAGATGGAGATAAGGAGGAAATACATTCCAGGAATTGATGATACCTTGGGCCAAAGCCTAGATGTAGAAAATCAAATGCCAAGTTTGCAGAATGGTAAATAGTGCACTTTGACTAGAATAAAAATTGTGAGTTGGACAGAAACAGGGTGTGGGGGGGATTAATATGCAATAAGTCTGGAAAAGCAGGTTGAAATCAGATTGTAGAAAGCTTTAAGTGCCTAGTACAGAATTTTATATTTTGTCCTAGAGCCGATTGGTAACCATGGAAGTTTTTTGAGTAGGGAAGTGCATGGTCAGACCTCTGCTTTAGGAAAATCACTTTGGCAACTGTGTGGAGGATGAATTAGATAGACAGAAAAACTGGAGTCCAATCTAATATAATACTCCAAACAATAGGAAATTAGGATCCAAGCTAAGATGATGACTCTGTGTATATAGATCAGGGGACTGACATGAAAAATGTTGTGGAAATAGAACCTATGAGAGACAGTAACTGACTGAATATAGCCAGGTAAAGAGAAGGTAAGGAAGAGAATAAAGAACTGAAACGGAATCTAAAATAATGATCTTGGTGACAGTGAGTTTTATTGTGGTTCCTTTCTTCTGGTATGTCTCCTACAAATAACTGGTAATCCCTACTGCTAATCCTGTTTGCAAACCATACCTTCTGTCCATCGCTCATGTGCATATATTTCTGCCTCTGTCACTCTGTCTTATCTCTCTCTCTATTTCCCTGTCTCTTGGTCTCTGTCATTGTCTCTGTGTTTCTCTGTGTCTCTGTCTCTCTTTTTGTGTCTCTATTTCTCCCCATTCCCCCCTCTCTCTGTTACAATATCTATGTACCCAATCCTTCCTTGTTAACTACAAATATGATCAGGTATCTCTTGACAAGAAGTATATTTCACAGTTTAGTTCCAGTTAGATGATACGTAAATCTAGAGCATGTAGCTATTGGAGAATAAAAAAAGGAAAATAATTCCACCGCAAAGCAGAGCATATTTTTACTCTTTTATATACCAATTGGCTTTGCAAATGGAGTAGGGCAACTGTTCTCTCTATATGAGAGGTTTTGCAAGCAGGTGAAGCAAACTATTTGCCTTGAAGTTAAAAGAGGAAAAAATATTTTTCCCTTGGATTTCTATTCTGCAGACATGAACCATCATCCATTTAAAGGAAAACACCAGTCCCATACAATTTTCAGAATCAGGGCCTGAAAATTGTATGGGACTGATGTTTTTCTTAAAATGGATGATGATTCATGTCTGCAGAATAGAAATCCAAGATCCTTTTGCCTAACCATTGGAATTGTCTTAACTTTATTCCATTATGTTCATTTTTAATAGCCCTGCAAATACAGTCCCTGAAGAAAAATAAGTTAAAGAAAACAACTGCATAGTGTCATCAGCCTTGGGATGATTGTAAGTTCTATTCATATGGATGACAGTGAGTTCTATTCACATTTTTGAATTAAACATTAAAAAATATAATGATTAACACTTAAATGAGGTTACAGAATCATTATGGTCAAGGAAATTAAGGATAATGTCTATGTGTTACCTTCATTTGCAATACAATGGAGGGAGCTGTTCCAGATTATGAAGATAGTTCTCCATGAATCCTAACTCATGAGACAGATGCAGGAGGTAATGACAGGGTATTAACTCTACTCAGAGAAAAAAAGAGAAGAACCAGAGCTATATTGTTGTCTTCAGAGAGACACTAAAGAGATGGAATCTTGATCTGGAGTACTTTAATGTGAAGGTAGCATTGCTACGAGATGGTGAGATGATTTTCAGAAATGTGGAAAAGTTTAAAAGTGCCTCATCAAGTTGGCTAACATGGAGATGTAATGTTGTAGTACACAGAAGCTAATGGGAGGCAGAGTTGCAAGTGACTAGTGGGATCATGGAAGTAGTTTTTTATTATTTTACAAGATATAAATGGTAAATTTTTTTTTCTTAAATAGATAAATGAAAAGAGATATAGTCACCTATGCAGGTTCTTTACCAATGCCATCGAAGGACTTTATATATTCTCCATCCACAATAGCAGTAAAGATCCTCTAACAAACAGTCTCATATCTAACTTAGAATTCTGTGAAGCCTACCCAGGAACTCTGATTTCTTCAATTTCTTCAATATCAACTAAAAAGGTAGGAAGGGGAAAAGTTGTGAAAGACTTTAATGACAAATAGAAGAATGTCTATGATCCTCAAAATAATAGGAAACCACTGGTAATTATGGTAATTGGTATGGTAGAGGGAAAAGTAACATGTATTTTGGATACATTGCATTGGGAACAGATGGGGATAATAATTCCCTGTTAAGAGGGAAGTGATTCCGCCTCTGATGTAATTTTTAGATTTTTTTAGCCTGGATATTGTAGAAAGCAATAAAGAAAGCTAGTGTTATTCAATGTAATATGAATAGATTCAACATTAGGCATATAGGCAACTTCACTCACATGGGTAGTTCAGAGCCAAGGAGATAGTGAACAAAATTTATGTTGCATTGTAAAAGGGTCAGCAATAATTCCCACATCTGCAAAGAATGACAAGACTTTTGCTTGCCACAATTTTTTAACAACCAGATATTTTTCACCAAGTTATCACAAATAGGACAAATAGAAATTGCATTAAGGACAAAAAACAAAATGGGAAATAGGCTTCCTTACAATTCCTACAGCATTCACAGTCTCAGGGGTAGCTGCAAAAAGAATAGGGGCTTATAATTTGGAGAGGGAAACTTTATAGGACACAGTTTTGCAAGTGATGGAATAGATTACAGAGGGGTCAATATGGTGTATATTGAGGATGGGGTAATGATCTCAGAATCCTCTCTGCTATCATATTGGGATTCTGGGATTAGAAGCTAGTGTTTGAGCTGAATAAACCTGATTGGGAAAAGAAAGGGGTTGCATCCTCAGAAATACAGACATTAAAACACCCAATATTCCTTCTACTTGTAATAGTCATTTATTATGGGGCAATTTAAAACGTCCAGAAGACATGGTTTCTAGATAATTAAATCATTTTATTAATAAGCCAGAACATTTATTAATAAAAACACAGTCATTTGGCTATCCCTCTTAGATCAAAGACTTCTCACAGCAGTGGAATCACTATTTCTATGCCTTTCAAAAAACAAATGCTCCTTAAAAAAAATTTAAAAAATTAAAATTAAAAAAAAATGCTCCTGAGGGATACCAGTCAATTCTAGTTGATTGAAACAATAGAAGGTAGGCTATATTAAAATGAGGGTCTTGGGGTACATGACTTGAATCATCAAAATCTTAATCAAAGAGTCATCAATTTCCATATCACTTGGCTGACAAAAGGGAGAATCAACACTTCCCCAAACTTGTCTGAGTAAACACAATGAGCAAGAATAAACCCAGGAGCCTATACTTAAAATTTAGTTCACTGTCTGATTAGATTTTTAACTTGAATAAATCTTTCAAAGAAAAATCCCAAAGAGATTTTATTGCTCCCAAGAAATGATTAGTTACTAAATGCAAGAGAGAATTACACATTTCTCACAATTCTCACATGTAGGGACTGGTGTTCTATGGACAGAGCATGATTCTGAGGTTCATTTTTATTACTTTATGGGTGCCCCAGAATCTCTCACTACAAGATTTGCTAGGTCATCAGTTTGGCCTGTATTTTAGATATTTGCATCAGTTCAGCTACTAGGCTTGGTTTCAACTCCAGGAAACATCATACTTCTGCCAGAATAAGATGATTACTTGAAATCTCATCACCATATAAACTGACTCATTTTTTTCAATGCCATCTCATCTACCTAAGTTGTTTCTCCTCTCTGTTTGAAGAGCTGGAGTTTGAAATATTAAACTGCTCCCAAAGCTTTCTTTTGCAAAGGACATACAGCTTTACAGGTAATTTTCCATCAGAAGCTTTCTTTGGCTTTAACTCCATGAAACCTCATATTTTTCACACTTAGCACTGTTCCTGGAACATAGGAGGTACTTAATATTTTTGATTGATTTATCATATCCCCTGGTGTGTCCCTTGTTCCTCTCCAATTTTTCAATTTCCTTTAGTGTGTTGTCTTTTCTTATTAGATCTTAAACTTATCGAGGAAAAGAACTGTTTTTCTTTTCTTTTGTTTGTATCTCCAGCACTTTACATAGGGTAATTCTGATTTACTACAACAAGCCCCTCATACTATTGTTTTATATCTCCTCTCAGTTTCTTAACTGAAATCCTTAAAAAAGTAGTATTTTATCTCATTCCTTCCACTTACTCTTAGCTTACTTATTTTCCAAACCTTTGTGTTCTGAATTCTTTTTTTCTCTCTCAACTGAAACTGTTTTAATTACTTTTTAGTCATGGCTCCTCCTTGAGTTTCATGTTGCTTTTACCTCTTGGATCTTCTACCTGTCTGACTATTATTCAATCTTTTCAACAAGATCTTAATAGCTTGCATTTATGTAGTGCTTTATATTTTGTAAAACACTTTAGATACATAAATTATTTCATTTGGTTCTCACAATAGTATAATCCCCATTTCACCCTTGAGGTATCTGATACTAAAAGAGATTAAGTGATTTGATCAGGTTCATAGAGTAAGTTAGTTTCTAAGCCAGGATTCAAGCTCAATTTCAAGCTGACTTCAAGTCCAGCACTCTAACCAATGTATTACCTAACCAGATCAATATCTTAACCCTAAACTATGGATGTATGCCCAAGACTTTGTTCTCTTTTTCTCTTTCTGAACATTTTTGAGATTTCCTCAGCTTTCCTAGGATCAATTTTCTTTTCTAGGTAACTGATTTCCAGTTCTCAATATCTAGCCCTATTTTCTTTCCTGGGTCTTAGTCTTGAAACTCCAAATGCCTGTTGAACATTCTCCACTGGATGTGCTGTTGGAATCTGAAACTTAACATGTCCAAAATAGAACTAATTGTCTCTTCCCAAAATCTATTCTTCTTTCTAACTTTCCCATTTCCCTTTAACCATTATCATTTTGGTTCACAACACTGAGGTCATCCTCTTCTCTTTCACTCTTTTTTTTTATTATACCTCCAGTCAGCTGAAATATCTTTACAAATCTACCTCCACATCTCCCACTATTATCCCCTTGCTTTATTCACAAAGCTTCTACTCTAATCCAGATTCTAATTGCATTTCATCTGCAATACAACAGTAGCTTACTCATTGATCTGCCAGGCCTATCTCTTCTCGCTCCAATCCAACCTCCAAATAGCAATCAAAAGGACATTTCCAAAGAACAGATATTACCATATCACTTTACTGATCAAAAAGCTTCAATGGGTTTTTATTATCTTAAGATTCAAATGCAAATGCATTTTTGTCATTTAAATCTCTTGATGCTATAAATCTTGTCAACCTTTCAAGACTTTGCAATCCTTTACCTTAGTCTGGAATCAAATCCAGCCCAACAAATCCTGAAAGAGCCCAGCTCTTTCTATTCATCCCATATGACATTCTGTCAAATACCATCTTCTTGATCAGTTATTCACTCTCCATATTTGGAAATATCATAGTGGATATTTGCAAAATGTGAGTGTGTTTCCCATTATTGGTCAAACCTGATGACTGTTATTGTCTTCTAGAGATTCAGATGGAGATCCATGCCACTTTCAAAAATCATCTACCTAGAGAGTATGCTTGGCTATCTTTTAAGACATATAAGTGCATAGGGGACTATAACAGAACATTAGTGATAGAATCACTTGAGGTTAAACTCAAGAATATTTCTATGCCTTTATGGTACTCTGCAAGAAATCTTGAACATCTAAAATTTATCTTGTCCCATATCTCTGTTTCTTTAAAGACATTAATGGATTGTCAGTTCAAGCATTCTTCATAATTTGAATTTTCAACATACTGAATCCTTCCTACCCCCCAGTAAGTATTTAAAACCTTTTAAAATAACAGATGTCTTGGCTGACTAATTAGGGGAGTTTTCTAACATAAAATCAAAGAATGTTAGAACTGGAAGGAACTTTAGAGATTACCATCAGAATCCTGATTTATGCAGATATCTAGGAAATTTGAATCACGATCACATTTATGTTCAATGAAGGACTTCCATGCTTTAAATAGCTTTATTAGGTCTTAGTTAAATTTACTACAGCTCTCAGAATTAAAAACTACAGCTCTCAGAAATGAAAAAAAAATTCCCTAAAATGCATACATGCCTATTTTAACATACTGTAAAGAAAGGAGTCCATAGTTCTCCTTAGAATATGTTGTTAAGTATTATAACTAGAACATATTTTATGTTAGAAAAAAAACATTGGACTATAACAAGAAAAGCAGAGTTCCTCATCCACAAAGATAGATCTCCATTTATTCATATAAAAAAGAATGTAGGCACATTCTTTTTATGTGTATGCATGCTGGGGTGGGGGATGTAGTCCTACAATGCTCACTTTGTAGTTCTTGTGAGTCTGGATTAATGTTTTGTGATCTTGAATTTATTGCAGCGATTTCTAGACTATATTTTATCCATTTCACTAGTTCTACTAAGAAAAATTACATGTTATAGTTATTTTCAATGTGCTTATTTCAACCTTGTTAACATAAAAACTAATTTGAGAACTAATGTATTATATGTTAATGTGTAATTGAGCCATTTTTTGCAGGAATAACTTTTCCTTTGTGTGTTAATAATATCAATCAAAATACCTTGACAGAAATAAAGGTGAGTTCCTATTAAAGACAAACAAGTGTGGCCAATGTAAATCACATTCTTCTGGCAAACAAATGGATATGAATTCTTCTATGAAGCCTAAGCATACCCTGTGCTCAAAATTAGTTCTTAGAACCTGTTAAAAAAAGGTCTAAAGAAAGTCAATCAGTTCCATATGATTCATGGCAGTCAGAAGTTCCAGGTTCTTTTGCTAGCAGTGTCACTAATAGAATATCTGGGCTTGGGCAATACCCACCAAGAATCAAGTCCAGCAGGAAGTAGTGTGATAGTACAAGAAGATTTTAGTAAATCTACAATAGAAGAGGCATGAGTTGCTTCTGATGTGTATACCTAAAACAAAATCATTCCCTAGATTTTGACCTTTCTACATAGGTGCCCTGGATATAGATATATAGATATAGGTATGTGTGCTCCACTCACAATTCCTATGTAATTCCTCTATTCCAAATATAAGTTTCTTTATGCTCCCAATTGTGGGAAATCGAGAGCATGTTCTAGTGCTAATTTTATTACTCCAAATGTCTTTGCTTTGAAGTAATTCTAACTGATACTGAAAGTAAAAGCATTGGGAGGATGGATTCTGGGAAGATAGTAGAGTAAGTCAGTAAATTTCAAACTTTCTAGTTTTCCCCCAGAAACAGAACAAATTTGTGCCTCAGGACAAACAGAGATTGGTGAAATATCAAGAAGACTTGGGGTAGAACAGGGGTCTTCCTGGTACAAAAAAGATTTGAAGACCCCAGGCCAGGATTAACCTTGCTAGCTCTGCAGAAACACTAAGTGGGGACCCTTGGGGTGAGCTGGATTGGCTGGAGCCTCTGCAGGAGCCACAGAAACTTCTCCAGAACTGCACAGAAACTTTCATCTCCAGGACTGCATGAGGAGTTGAGGGTCTTAGAAGACTGGGGGAAGACTGAGTGACCCCCAGGATTGACAGGCTCATCTGTGCTGCAGAGACAGAACCCTGAGAAAGAGCCAACACACCTGTAAGGGCAGAGGAAGAGAAGCAGGGACGCTGCTGACTGTGGGTACTTGTAGGAGGGGGAACTCTTCATTTGAGGTTCCAGGTCAGAGAGGAGAACTGAAGGGAGAGCAGAGGCATTCTCTCCCCCACACCCACAATTAAAGGTGCTTACACTAATACTTCTCATTTTAAAAAAATTAAGCAGCAAAGAAGAAAGGACCCAACCATAGAAATTTACTATGGGCAAAGGGAAGACCTGGGTTCATCTTCAGAGGACACTAAAGTAAAAAGAGCTTTTTCTACTCTAAAAAGTAATGGTAAAGGGCTCCCTGCCCAGAGAGAATTTATAGAACTCAAAAGAGAATTTTAAAATCAAGTAAGAAACATTGAGGAAAAACTAAATAAATAAATAAAAACCATCCAAGACAAACAAGAAAAGGAGATACAGAATCTTAAAGATGAAAACAACTCTTTGACAATTAGAATTGGGCAAGGGGAAGTCAGTGAAGCAATATGAAACCAAGCAGAATATAAAAAAATGAAAAAAAATTGGACAGAATGTGAAACATCGTATAATAAAAACAAAGATCTGGAGAACATATCCAAAAGAGAAAATATAAGAAGAATTGGGTTACCTGAAAGCTGTGACCAAAAAAAGAACCTTAATACAATAATACAAGAAATAATTCAAGAAAATTGTCCTGAAGTGATAGATTATGAGGGGAAAATAGAAATAGAAAAAAATCCATCAGTTATCACCTCAAATAAATCCTTTGTGGAAAACACATAGGAATATTATTGCCAAATTTGAAAACCCCAGGACAAAGAGAAAATTTTGCAAGAAACAAGAAAAAAGCAATTCAAATATGCTGGAACTACAATTAGAATTGTTCAGTACTTAACAGGCACAATAAAAGACCACAGATCCTGGAATCATATATACTGGAAATAAAAAAAAAAATTAGGCCTGTGGCCAAAAATAATCAAATTGTTTATGCTTTTTAAATAGAAATGTACAAAGCATATTTAAGATTGACATCAGTAATTGGGTAGCTCAAAAGAAAGATTTATACAAATGAGGTGCAGAGGAAGAATAGACAGAGGCATTAGAAAGAGGGAAGAGGATTCATAGTCCTGAAAATATTTTCACACCAGGAATGGGTTAAATAAGCAACATTACATATATACTATAAAAAGTATAGCACTCTTCAAAATCTATAAAGAAATAAGAGGGAAGAAAAAGGCAGAGGAGGATGTAAAAGGTGGAGGGAGGGATGAAGATAAGGGAGGCATCCTTGGGTGAGGGATGAAGAAAAGGAAGGTTCAGTAATAGCAAGACAAATTAAGGAGCAGAATTAAAGAAGATTTAGCAGATATAGAAAAGAAGAGATATACATAAATATTACATCATAGATCAAGAGGTAAATTTATTAGAAAAAAAAATGTGTGGCCATTAGTCATTCATCTTTGACACAATCAAGTTTGAAGATTCCGCTGAGAGAAATTTACATTATATATTAACCATACTAATATTGTTTTAGATGCATGTTTACAAATGAGTAAATGTGTATGTATAAACATGTAAGTATATGTTATGTATATGAATTGAATATATAAATATATATGCATGTCATTCTTGTATGTGCATGTGGGGGTCTGTGGTTGATGTGAATGTATGTATGTATGTATGTATGTGTGTGTGTGTGTGTGTGTGTGTGTGTGCTCCTGTATCTATTAAATATAGCTGTGCTTAACTATAGCCTGCTGGAGGAGGTAGGGGAAATGAAAGAGGATTAAAAAAAATAAAGGGAAAAAATGCATGGCAGAAAACAAAAGAATAACCTACAAAGAAGTAAAGATGAACACTCATGAATACAATTTTATTTACTATTATATATATTTTCTTGAACTGGAGATTCATTTTTATATTTTGAATCCTCCTTGATATTCTGCTGAGACAATGTTCTGTTCAGTTTTGTTTTGCTCTATTTTTCTTATTTGTTTTTTTTAATTTTCTATTAAATTAAAATTAAATATAAAAATACAAATAAATAAAGTATTTTACTTTAATAATATAACAATAATATAATAACAAATAAAATATAAAATATATAAAATAAATTATAACAATAAAAAGATATATAAATACAAATTTTTTAAATAATACATAAAATTGATAAGGCAAAAAAAAAAGATAGTAAATGCATTGGTGGGGACTTGTGAGGTTTGAAAAAGATTTTGTCCCAGAAAATACCTTTCTGTGGCTCCAGGACTGTGCTCTCAAAGATATCCCATGTAGGAGTCGTATTGCTTAACTACTGGAAAAAAAAGTATTCTCACAGCACTGGGCTTACCAGCTTGAAGATATTTTCTTTAATATCAACATTCTAAGACTTACCTGAATCTTTCACAATCAGAAGCATTTTTATAGAGATTTCAAGCAATTTTATAGTCCTAAATATTCACCAAGCCACAAAGTAAAAAAAGGCAATAATTCTACTTAACTCAAACAGAGCTGACAATGCTTCATGTACATTAATAAGAGAGAGAGAGTTTTACACAGAGATATCCCTTTATTAGATTTTGCTTTCAAGTGAAGTAGCAAAGGGGTGGAATGCTCTGTGCATATGCCAAGGACAGCAAAGGGAAAGTTGATATAGAAAAGTTTTTCTTGATCCTGAGTTTTTGTATTAAAAAAGGATATAAATGTCTCCTCATTTTTTACTTGCTACAGATACTCAACACGTTATTTATAAAATAAATTTTAAATGAATAAGGTTTAAATAAGCCCATTGAAGATAACTATAATAATTTTTTGGTACTCAATCTTTTCAATTTGGTAGTAGATTTAGAAATTTTGAATATGATCTCAAGCCTTTTAAGTAAAAGCCATTAGGGGATGAAGAGGGATTGGGGTTAAGATATTGTTCCTATTACATAGCTGGAGGACACAATTCAAACTGCTTATACATAAAAAATACAATAAATAAAATAACAAAAAAGATTACCTCACTTATCAAACTGTGCATACCATTTGACCCAGTAGTGTTTCTATTGGGCCTATATCCCAAAGAGATCTTAAAGGAGGGAAAGGTACCTACATGTGCAAAAATGTTTGTGGCAGCCCTTTTGTAGTGACAAGAAACTGGAAACTGAATAGATGCCCATCAATTGGAGAATGGCTGAATAAATTATGGTGTATGAATGTTATGGAATATTATTGTTCTGTAAGAAACGACCAGCAGGACGATTTCAGAGAGGCCTGGAAAGACTTGCATGAACTGATGCTGAGTGAAATGAGCAGAACCAGATCATTATACACAGCAACAAGACTATATGATGATCAATTCTGATGGACATGGTTCTCTTTAACAATGATTCAAACCAGTTCCTATTGTTCAGTGATGAACATAGTCATATACATCCAGACAGAGGCCTGTGGGAACTGAGTGTGAACCACAACACAACATTTTAATGCTTTCTATGAATATTTGCTTGCATTTTATTTTCCTTTTTAGGTTGTTTTTTTTCTCTTTCTAGATCTGATTTTTCTTGTGCAGTAAGATAAATGTATAGATATGTATACATATATTGGATTTGTCAAATAATTTAACATATTTAACATGTATTAGACTACCTGTCATCTAGGGGTGGGGGTGGGGGGAAGAAGGGGAAAAATTTGGAAGAAAAATTTTGCAAAGGTCAATGTAGAAAAATCACTCATATGATCTGTAAATAAAAAGCTTTAATAAAAAAAAGATTCCCCCATGCAAACATATATTTAGAAATAATCAGAATCTATAAGCCTCCATGTCATAGTGCTCTGAGAAAAGATATGACTTAGGATGAGAGAGTGCCTGTATATTACATTTAACATCTTATAGGGATCCAAAAAATAAAAAGTCCACTTCACAGTGAGATGTGCTCTCCTCTGCCCCCACAAAAAAAAAAAAAAAAAAAAAAAAAAAAACCTATAGTAGGATTCTAGGTCATAAGGCTAAAAAGATAGAGTTAGATATTTTCTCCAATCTTTACAACCTTTTCAAAGTAGAAATTATGTCCAAGAAATATAACAATTTCAGTTCTCCCCACATTCTAAAACATAAAGAACAAGATAATTTTTTCCCCAAGGCAATTGAGGCTAAGTAACTTGCCCAGAGTCACACCACTAGGAAGTGTTAAGTGAATGATTAGGGATTTGAATTCAGGTTCTGCTGACTTCAGGGATGGTACTCTATCCACTACACCACTTAGCTGCCCCAAAATAATCATTCTAAAGAACAGAACTAAAAGCATGAAAGAATAATCCTGAACCTTTATCTCAACCAATCAGCATTCTCACTCTTACCATCTACCAAGTAAGCCTGCAATGCACAGGCTTGTAACATATTTTTATTCTTCTAGCACTGTCAACTAAAGGAAGCAAGGTGAGTACTAGGCTGGGAGTCAGAAAGACCTGAGTTTAAATTTGAACTTAGATATTAATTATCTGTGTGACCCTGGGCATTCACTTACCCTTTGACTTAGTTTTCTCAATTATAAAATGCGATAGTAATTGCACCTTCCTTCCATGTATTATTGTGAGAATTAAATGAGATAATATTTGTAAAATACTTAACATAGTTCCAGACACATTTAATACATGCTTGGTTGCTTCTTTCCTTCTGGTCCCAAGAGTTAAAAAACAATAATTTGCTCCGGCTGTGGCAGTCACAAGGCAGTACTTTGTGCAGAAACAAAGCTTAGTTAGAAAATTTAAAAATACAGGAAACTGAGTCAGAACATGTATGTGACTGTGCGACATTTTTATAAACCAGCATTCAGCTGGATCCAGTTCTGTCTCTCCAGAAATCATTTGGGACAAAGACTAAGACAAGTGAAATATGTTATGCAAAGTGGAAAGAGGTTAAGATGTTTTTAGATATTGTCCAAGTTAAGGGAGAAGTCAGAAAATGGACAATTGGAGGAAAGAATAAAAAAAAAAAACTAGGATAGCTAAAAATTTTAAGAGAAAAAAGGCAATTAAAGGCCTTCAGCTTAAGCAGATAAATTAACAGAGAAGCCATTAATAAAAGAATGGAATATTGCCTTCAGATAAGGAAAGGAGTTTTGACAAGTATAAATAAATACCATTAAAAAAAGGAAAAGAAATCAAATCTTGTTGAAGGAAGAAGCTGTGGATTCTCAGGAAAGTATAGAACCAAAGTAAGATTTTAGAAAATGAATTAAAAGAAAAAAAAGAATTATAAAATCAGGATTTATGGTATTCATAACAAAAATAATTTTCAGGATTAAAAAAAAAATTCTTGAATCTATGCTAGCAAGTCTCCCCAAAGGATCAAGAAAAAGAATAATTGATTAGGAATACAAAGAAATACAAAAAAATATAAATACTTAATTTGTTTATAAATCAGAATTTCTTTCAATATAATTATTTGTTTCTCTTCTTCCACCTAGTCATTTTTTCTTGAATGCAAGATATAACACAAGAAAACTACTAAGAACCCCTGAACACAAAAGCCAAGTGCCAATTAAAGAATCACTTCCACAAAATAAAAAACTCTATGCTATAAATGCTAAAAAAATATGATGCATAAATTTTAAAACTTCACTAACAAATCCTGAAAATTTCCAGGAGAAAGACCTTCAAATGTAAGGGAAAGAAAATTAAAATAACACAACATTCTGCACCCACATAAAACCACAGAAAGGAATAGAATAATGTGTTCTGAAGAATTTTTTTAAAATCCTACAAAAGCTGTGTAGAATCTGGATGTGACTTTTTACTTAACTCCACAAATCCTCTTTACTGTCATGACACACAGTTGATTGAATCAGAATAAACCTAAGCAAAAGAGGTGAAATTGTTATCCTTCACTTTCCTGAACATGCATGTGTGTACATGTGTGTCCACATATGTCTACATGTATGTTATATGTTTATATATGTATTTCTGTGTGCGTGCATATTTACAGCCAGATGTGCTGGGCAGAGATCTGGTCTTTGATTTAAGAAGACTTTGATTCAATACCTACTTTTCACACTTATTTTCTATGTGACCCTGGACAAGTCACTTAACATCTCAATGCCTTAGGATGCTCTTTAAAACTATAAATTTCAGGGAAAATGTCAACCTCAATTGATAGAGGAATTAACTGGTTTTTTAAACTAATGAAATCACAGATCCAGTTCTAAGACAGAAAAAGACACAGAGGTAGATTGAAATTCAGAAACCTTGAGACAGAGACAGAGATGAAAGGTAAAAGATTCAGAAAAACAGAGAAAGAAAGAGAAACAGATTGAGACAGATAAAGAGACAGACAGAGACAAAGGCAGAGAAATGTGTATATTTATATATAAACATATAGCATGTGTACCATCAGGTAATTTGCATATAACAATATATGCATATGCATAGGTATGTGTATATACGTACATGTATGTGTGTATGTATGCATAAATGTATGTGTGTATCAGCAATACAAAAAAATTAAACACATCCAAATAGGCATTAGTGGTGTATTTTGACAAGCCAAAAAAAAAAAAAATCCGTCTTCTAACAGGAGATATTTGATAATCCATTTAGTTACTGTTTTATCCAAGTAAGATAAAATGAAGCTCTTCAATCAGGCCAAATCCCGAAACAACTAAGTGGGATGTGACCTGATTGAAGAACTTCACTTTATCTTACTTGGATAAAAAAGATGTATATTAGCAACATGCCAGGAACTTGAATAATTTCCTCTGAATCATTTTAGGGAGATTCTGAAGATCACAGGGCAAGATAAAGTACCAAACACTGATATTCCCTCTCAAGCTAAAATGCCAAACATTCATACTCTACAGTAGAGAGCAGAACTTCAATGGGCTAACCATGTTGTTCAAATGCCAAACATACATTTGCCTAAAAGATTATTATGCAGAGAACTCACACAAGGCAAATGTTCATATGGTGGTGGAAAGAAGCAATACAATGACACTCTAAAGATCTCTCTTAAGAACTTTGGAATCAATCTCATGAGATGGGAAACATTGGCATAGGACCATCCAGCATGCTGTGCCCAGACCAAAGAAGGTATCTTACTCTATAAGCAAAGCAGAATGAGGGAGTTGAAAAGAAATGCCAGATTTTCACATTTAGAGAATTCATCACAAATGTTTATATAGACTAAACCCAACCTGTGGCAAGGAGAGTTAGTCTGCTCAGCCACAGTTAGATAGTCTTAGTCTATATAACTTGACTAACATAGTAGTATCATTTTGGTGCTCTTTGAGAAAAATGAACAACCATTGTCTTAGGAGAAGGAAAGTAATGCAATCACAAGTACCCTTGGAATAAGATAACACATTCAGATTTGATTTGTGTTCTTAGTGATAAAATGAGTTATTGAGGCAGATACGAAGGAGAAAGTCATTTTATGAATTTGTTTGTGAGAACAAAATAGAATTTCGTGTATATACTATCTGCTGGAAATATCCATTGCTGCCATCTTTTGAAACCTGCGCAACTCATCTAACCACTTGATATATCAGGCAACTCCCTGATATTATAAGATGCAAGCCAGTTCAGTAAAGTAATTTTTTGATGATTTAATTATTATGCAATTGAATATATAAATTAGTTTAGGTGAAATTGTCCTTTTTAGAATATTGGTCCTACCTTTTCATGAATAATCAATATTTCTCTAATTATTTAAATCTGATTTTATTTGTAAAAATATTTTTAATATAATTCTGATCAAATTGTTTCTGGGCTTGTTTTGGTAAGGGTAATCCTAGGTATTTTATATTGTCTAAATTTATTTTAAATGTTTTATCTCTTACTATCTCTTCTTACAGTAATTATACAACTATCTAGTAGTGGCTAAAAACATAAAATGGTGGTACAGAGTAAGCCTACAATTTACAACAGCAAATGAATATAAAAACCTTGTATGTGACAAGTGTAAAGACTTAAGTTTTGGGAATAAGAATTTATTATCTAGTTTTAAAATTGCTGGGAAAACTGGAGAACAGTCTGGCAGAAACTGGACATAAATCAATATATTACACCATTCATCAAGATAAGGTTAAAATGAATAAATAATCTAAATATAAAGACAGATATTACAAGAAAGTTAAAAGAACATGGATCATATTACTTATTAGCCTTATGCATACATGAACAATTTATGAATAAACAAGACCTAGAGAGGAAAGGTAGATATAAAATAAATAATTTTAATTACATTAAATTTAAAAGTTCTGTACAAATAAAATAAATGTATACAAGATCAGAAAAAAAGCAGAAAATTTGGGAGGATTTTATAGACAGTTTCTCAGTTAAAGGTCTCATTTATAATATAAAGGTCGCAAGTATGTAAAAGGATTTGTCAAGTACATAGTAATAAAAGTTACTCCCTGGTTGATAAATGTTCAAAGGATATGAACATGAAGTTTTCCAATGAAGAAATGAAAACAATTTCTCATCATACAGAAAAAAATCTGTAAATCATTTTTAATTAGAGAAATGCAAATAAAATGCCCTTAACATATCGCTCTATACCTATTGATTAGTTAAAATGGTTGAAGGAGAAAATAACAATGTTTAAGGGGATGTGGAAAAATTAATAAACTAATTCACTATAGGTTGGCACTATGAACTGATCTTTCCATTTTGGAGAGTAATTTGGAATTATGTCCAAAGAGTTTTTAAACTGCCTATAAACTTTGACCTGGCAATACAACTACAAGGTCTATTTCCCAAGATAATTTGGAGAAAAGGAAAAGAACCTATATACTCTAAATATTTATAACCTTTCTCTTTGTGAAAGCAAAGAACTGAATACTGTGATAATGCTGATCAATTGGGAAATGGATAAACAAATTGTATATGATTGTGATGAATATTTTTGTTCTATAAGAAATGATGGGCTTGTTGATTGTAGAAAAATGCAAATAGATTTAGATAACAAAAAGCAAAATGAGCAGAACCAAGAGAACATTGTATCCTTATACTCATTCTATCCATGCCTATTAGCTCATCCTTTATCTTTCCTAAGTGTTATGCATAAACTCTTTGAGAAGACCATCTACAACCACATACCAAGATAAGATCTAAATGGGTTCAAGATCTAGATATAAAGAGTGATTTTGTAAGCAAGTTAGAGGAACATAATATAGTTTTTACCTCTCAGACCTGTGGAGATGGAATAAATTTATGTCCAAAGAAGATCTGGAATTCCTAATTGAACACCAGATGGATAATTTTGATTATATTAAGTTAAAAAGTTTCTGTACAAATAAAACTAATGCAGACAAGATTAGGAGGGAAGCATCAAACTGGGAAATCATCTTTACATTTAATGGTTCTGATAAAGGCCTCATTTCTATAATATATAGAGAATTGTCTCATCTATATAAGAATTCAAGCCACTCTTCAATAGATAAGTGGTCAAGGGATATGAACAGACAATTTTCAGAGGATGAAATTAAAACCATCTCTAGTCATATGAAAAGTTGCTCCAAATCATTATTGATCAGAGAAATGCAAATTAATACAACTCTGAGGTACCACTACACACCTGTCAGATTGCCTAAAATGACAGGAAAAGATAATGATGAATGTTGGAGGGGATGTGGGAAAACTGGGACACTAATACATTGTTGGTGGAACTGTGAACGGATCCAAACATTCTGGACAGCAATTTGGAGCTACGCTCAAAAAGTTATCAAACTGTGCATACCCTTTGACCCAGCAGTGTTTCTATTGGGCCTATATATCCCAAAGAGATCTTAGAGGAGGGAATGGGACCCACATGTGCAAGAATGTTTGTGGCAGCCCTTTTTGTAGTGGCTAGAAACTGGAAACTGAAGGGATGCCCATCAATTGGAGAGTGGCTGAATAAATTATGGTATATGAATGTTATGGAATATTATTGTTCTGTAAGAAACGACCAGCAGGACGATTTCAGAGAGGCCTGGAGAGACTTGCATGAACTGATTTTGAATGAAACGAGCAGAACCAGGAGATCATTATACACAGCAACAACAATACTATATGATGATCAATTCTGAGGTCCATGACTCTCTGCAACAAAGAATTGTCTCAAACCAGTTCCAATTGTTCACTGAAGAAAACCATATATACCAAGAGAGAGGGATATGAAATATGGACCACAACGTAACATTTTCATGACCTCTATTGATGTTTGCTTGCATTGTGTTTCCTTTCTCTGATTTTCTTTTTTTTCTTATAGATAGGATTTTTCTTACACAACTTGTCAACTATTATTACATTATTAACATGTAGTGGACTTCCTGCCATCTAGGGGAGGGGTGGGGACTGGGGGTAAAAGTTGTAGTGGAGAGCTTTGTAAAGATCGATGCTGAGGAACTACCCATACATATGTTATACAAATAAAAAGCTTTAATAAAAAAAAAAAAAGTGAAGACCATCTACAGTAGTTAACTCCATTTCTTTTATTCTCATGCTCTCCTTAACTCTTTGCTGTTCACCTTCCAATATTTTTTAACTGAACCTATTTTTCCTAAAGTTTTTAATTATGTCATTTGCAAAATGTAATGACTTTTTTCTCCATTCTCATCCATCTTTATTTGGTCAATTTGAAGCCTTTGACATGGTCAATTACCACCATTCTTCCCTTGATATTTCCTTTTCTTTAGATTTTCATGACACTGCTCTATCCTGATTTTCCTCTAACCAGACTGATTGATTCTTCTCAGCTCTTTTCTGATTCATTGTCCAGTAATCCTTCCTACATATGGGCACATCACAAGACTCTGTCCTAAGTACCCTGTACTTCCTGTTGACTTCTTCAGCTACTATGACTTTAGCTATCATGCTGATACTAACAATTCCCAGATCTATATTTCTTGTCCCATTCCTCAGCCTGAGTTACAATCACACATCACCAAATTCCTCTTGATCATGTTAAACTAGTTGTTCCAGAGGTAACACAACATGTCCAAAACTGAACTCATTGTATTTTTCTATAAAACTACCCCTCTTCCAGTTTCATCTTTTTAGATTGAAAGCGCTATTATTTTTCTAGATTCTCAAGTTTACAAAAAGTATTTTCCTCAACTATTGATTGACCCTTACCCCAAATATCCCAACAGTTAATAAATTTTGCCATTCTTATATTTAAATAATTTCTCCTTCCTTTCTATTCACACAATAACCACTTTAGTTCAGGACCTCATCAGCTCTCATACACATTATTGAAAAACCTTCTAATTCAACTCAAGCAACATTGTTTAAATCAATTTTCTTCCTTGATCCTTCCAACTGCTAATGCCCTCATATTACCTTGTATTTAACTACTTTGTATTTATTACCTTAATATTTGTCCTGTTCAAATATGTATTGTTGTTGCCACTACTAGAATATAAAATTGTTGTGAGTGAGTTTTCAATTATTGAATGTTTATCTCTAGTGCCTGGTAGAGCTCCTGGCACATAGAGGATACTTAATTGTTGTAAATTAAATGTTGATTGTTCTGACTAATACAAAACAATAGAATTTTGTTAGACTTTTTAGCTTCACATTGCTAAAAGAAATCATTAGTTGAAAGCAAGATTTCCCTGATGCTCCAGGTATCTGTCAATACAGAGTTTTATAGAGTTTCAGATATGGCATGTGTGGTAGAGTTGACTGGTTACTGACTCTAACGTGAAAGGACCAGGATTCAAACACCTCTTCTCATGTTTATTATTTGTTTAGGTTTGGACAGTTGAACTAGATGATTAATGAGGTCCCTCTGAGTTCTAAATTCTCTGCAACATTAAAATTTTAAAAGATATAATCCATACATAATTTAGGGTAATACGAATCATAAGATTTTATATCCCTCCCTACAATCCTTCTGAACTACTCTAGTGTGACCTTGAGTTGTTGAAGACCTGGCTAGCAGTATGCAAGCTTGATCAAGTTATATCATTCTGAAAGGATTTTAGACCCAGATTCTGTGCTAGGACAATGAACCAGCCCAGTCAAGTTCAGAAAAAACTTACCCACCATGGCAACCAGGTGATATATTTTTCCATCACAGCAACTTTTGAGGATGATTTACTAAAGTAAGTTGGGTTTACATCAGTGAATGGAATACCCACTCACAAGAAATCATGGATCCTTGAAGGATTGATGTATGATGGTATTATATGGATTCTCAAAAAATCATTCAGACTCTGCCAACGGTTATTTCTATCATTAATTTCACATTTTGACAAAGGGTTGGAAAAGGAGAAGGAAATCAATATCAAACTGCAATAGGACAGTATCTTTTAATTTCAAAACACTGATGTCACTCAGGCAGCTTATATAACAAAAAAAAACCTGTCAGGCAGATTTGAGTGTATGGGTTGTACATAATGTAATAATTATTATTGTGATTTTAGAAATTAATACTTATAATTCCATGAAAACTTATACATCTTAAAATGTGATTGTCTTCCTGAAGTAAAAATAGCTTCAAAGTTTTCATTTTTTGAATTGCTCCAATGCTGTTTCATTTTTTTTAGACATAGTAAAGAAATAAAAAACAATTGTAGACTAAGAAGACACCTCAGAGATCATCTAATTGACCTTTCATTCTGTATTTTATAGGTGTGTTCCAGACTTGGGACAATATGTTACTGCCAAATTCAGGGAAAAAAGCTCTAGGTCTCTTAATCACCAGCCAAGCACTCTCTACTCTCAAGTTGTTTTCCATCGAATCTTGATTTTCTATGAGGTGAATAATGAATCTGTCACTATTTGATGCTAGTGAATTACCTAGAAAAGGTCAGCACCTTTTTTCAGCTCTACAAATGGATCCTCATATCTCACATATCCAAAGAGTTAACAAATCTTGCCATTTTTACCCTTTATATATATATCTCATTTATGATATTCAAGTCCATAAGTTTCTCTTCATTCCTTTTCCACTACCCCTCCAACTTGCAATCCAAATTAATTTAGGTAATACCATTTAAGATCTATAGAATTGAATATACTATTGTTTATTCATCTGAATTCATTTCTAAAATTATGTATCCAAGTAGAATGCAAAAGACATCATTACTGTCATTATACCTAGCTTTTATATAGCACTTTAAAGTTTGCACAGAACTTTTAAATCTTTTCTTTCATTTGATAATCAAAACAACTCTGAAAAGTAGATGCTTTTATTATTCATATTCTACAAAAGAGGAAACTAAGGCTGAAAGAGATTTAGTGACTTAATCAAAAGGCAGAATTTGAATTCAGGCCTTCATGACTCCAAAACAAATGTATTATTCATTAGGCCATTAGTGTATTGGAAAATAAAACACTAAGTAACCCTTTTAAATTGGATATGAATACTTTTTTTAAAGCAAATTTATGTTGATTAAGCATAAACTTATATTAGCACTTGAAACATATTCAGTAGTACCATGCCCATACTTTAGGGAATTGCTTGAATGTTGAGTGGTAACAATGAAAAATATAATTAAATGATTGATAAATAGGTAGTGCAGCTGTTTCCAAAACATGGGGTGCATCCAAAGAAGTCTAGATATGTTCTAAAATCATATTTCTCAAGACAGAAATTTAAATAATTTTCTCAACAAATAAAGATCAAGCATGCCCATTTTCATGATTAACACATATAGTAAGCCAAAAGAATTATGTTTTGTTTGTTTTTTACTTGATGAAATCATGTAAAAATCAAATGTTTGTCATTGCAATTCAAAAAACACCATCTAAATTTTAGTTCATTTGGGTGTATCATCTCTCTTGGATGCTTATAAGAAAGGGGAGGGGGAACAATACTAGTTTTGAAATATATTTTTATATTAAAAGCAAATATCATTGATTAATTATTGCAAGATCAAACATAAATAACAGTTCATTTTTTTTTCTTTTTTGGTCCATGAACAATATAAATATCCTAAGCAACATGTATTTAAATTATTAAGTACAGATATATCTCCATGAAATGGTCAGCAATTTATTGTTAATTGCAGAAGTTCAAGTACTAGTGCCTGAAGGAAAAAGATAGATAGCTAGACAGACAGACAGACAGATAGAGATGATAATAAATGTGAATTTTCTAGAGATAGAGGCAGAGATAGAGATTTATTTCTAAGAGGCCTCTCCATTAACCTTTCTTTATCCCCTGTTCATTTCAAAGCAAATAGATCTTTAGCAAGTAGAGGCCCTTTTCTTTTGTGAGCTCTACAGACCATGATCTAATTCTAATTCAACTAAAAGTGAAAGAATTTGCTACTAAATATTTAAATGATTCTGA
Source organism: Myrmecobius fasciatus (assembly GCA_023553655.1). NCBI lineage: Eukaryota > Metazoa > Chordata > Mammalia > Dasyuromorphia > Myrmecobiidae > Myrmecobius > Myrmecobius fasciatus. The sequence goes on from JAJPUD010003610.1 coordinate 93,573, forward strand.
TTTTAGGCAATGATTATACTTGCTTCCAGATATAGAGTATTCATGTACAAATATACACATTCACAGATTCAGATTCTTCTTATGTTTATTTCTGTTTATGAAACATGGAAGTGCCATACAAGATACTGTATGATGAAGAGAATAAACTATTCACAAGGGACCAGAGGCACTTAACCTGTGCAGGTTTCTTTTCCAGGCATCTCTTTGAAAGTATTAGGTACAAAGGAGTTAGCAATCTGCATTCTTGAAGAAAATTTTGTACATCAGTACTTCCTGTACCAATGAGATTTCATTGGTATGAACCAAAAAAAAAAAAATTGGGATTATTTAATATGTAGAATTTTGAAGGAAGAAGGGAACAAACATTGATTTAGTGACTATTATGTAACAGCCACTTTGCAAGAAAAATTTCATTTAATCTTCACAATAACCTCAAGAGATAGGTCAGTAATACCCATTTTTAAATTGAGTAAACTGAAGCAAAGTTTAAGTGGCTTACACAGGATTACAAACTAAGAAATGCCTAAGGCAAGATTTGAACTCAGATCTTCCTGACTCCAAGCTCTATGCTCTATCCACTGAACCACCTATTTGCCTCTTAATTAACAATTGCTATCTATAGAACAAGAGTGAAAATAACTAAGGGACAAAGTTGTGGGCCTGATTTTTTTTTTCCAAACTAAATAATGTGCAGAAAAAAAATAGTAAAACAATGATATATTTCTGATTTTTCATAAAAACTCCAAATGGGAGTCAAATGTGGTGTCACACATCTATAATCTAACTACTGGGTTAACTAAGGCTTGAGGATCTCTTAATCTTAGGAGTTCTAAACTACAGGAGGTCAAGCCTTTGTGTTGTTCACATGAAGTTTGCTATTAATACAGTGATTTCTCAGGATTGTGGCTCATCAGGTCACCTGGGGCAAACCAGTTCAGATCAGGAACTGAACTACTAAAAGCTCTCTGAAGATCAAAATAGGAGCTGCCCCATGATCAAAATAAGGAAGCAAAATGACCACAACTTTAAATGGGAAAAACTAAATTAATTTAATTTTTAAACTACTGACAAACATTAGCACCGTGTACAAAAACTGATTGTAACCACTAAAAGTACAATTTGTCAATAAATCTCCCTCCATTCATCCTGGCCCCAGATATTCTTTCAATATCTACATGTTTGTCATCCATGATACAGTCATCATGTCCTCCAAGTAAAATGCAAAACCTATTACAGGCTAAAGACCTAACTAGATTCAAGTTTAATAAAGCATATTTTTATTTCTAATTTATTGAAATAGTTGTCATTAAACAAGGATCTTTCATTGAAAAAGAGGTTTTTGAACAGAATTTAGTTTTTATTTCTATAGGCATTACATGTATATTTCTTTCTTAGCATAGCCAAGAAAATAAACCATATGCCCAGTAACTAAAATAAATCAGAGTGGGCTTCAGGAAATCAGGCAGAGGGCCTAAAAGAAATTCAATATTCTTTGCCTCATCTCTGGAGTCCTGTTTGGCTTAGGTTTTATGGGAATGAATTTGTGTCTGAGGGGAAATTGCTAAGTCTAAAAGATGACAGCCAACCAGATGTGATAGTATAAATAACAAACCATATGGTTCACTGCTCTTCTTTTTACTGCAAGAGTGACAAACCAGCAAATCCACTTCCCACAAATGAAATTTAATTGTGGAGACTGTTCTTTCTGCCCCCACACTCTATTTAAACTACCCTCTCAAAGATTACCAACTACCTCCTAACCTTTAAATTCAATGAGTTCTCCATCGTCATTCTCAATGATATCACTGAAACATTTGACACAACTGACTGTTCTTTCTTAATAGGTTCTTCCTTTAGTTTCAGGAGCACTATTCCATCCACCTTCTCATTCTTATTCTCTACTGGTTTATTTTCTGTAGTTATACTAATTCTAAATGCTTTCTTTGAAGGTCTATATGTTTTCTGCACTTTCTTCTTCATAGAATATTGTCATGGAATCAAAGAAGAATCAAAGATCTACAACTGGGAGGAACTTCAAAAGTCCTTTCATCCAATCCCCTTAATATAACAGATTAATGCCCATGATTTACATATGAGGACATTAAAAATTATGACATTTATTTACTTGTCCAAGGTCCCCTAACTATCTATAACCAAGCAGTCATTAAAATTAATTAGATCCATTACACCACATTGCCTCCTATGTCCAGTTTCTCCTTTCTTCCAATCTATCCAACATCCATATTAGTCACCATCCTACTGAAGAGTTCTGTTCTCACCATCCCCTCCATTCAAAAAGTCTTCCATGACTCCCTAATCCTTAAGAAACAGAATCCAAATTTCTATATTTGATATTCAAAACACACATTCTTTTTTAAAATTTATTTTATTTTAATTTCTGAAATAAAACAAGCATTTCATAACAGTAAAAATAAAAAGGTGATTGAAACTTTAAATCTATTATGCACAACTTGCTATTCCTTTCAAATAAACAACAAAATTCTCATCCGAATTTCTTTTTTCCCTTCCTTTCTCCCACCCCACCCTAGAGATGGCTACCTTTAAACACAAATATGCTTTTATGTGTATATATTAGTATGTACATTTATATACATATATGTATATATAAATTAGTTTATATACTTATATTTATCAATTCTTTCTCTGGATACAAATAACATCTTTCTTTGTATATATCCTTTATAATTAATTTGGGCATTTATAATAGACAAAATAACTATTGCTCAAAATTGTTATTAAAACACTATTGCTGTTATTAGATACAATGTTCTCTTGGTACTGCTTATTTCACTCTTCATTATTTCTTATAAGTCTTTATATATTTTTTCTAAAATCATTGAGTTCATCATTTCTTCCATCACAATCATATACCATAACTTGTTCAGTCATTCTCCAATTGATAGCCATCCTTAGAATTTCCTTTCTTTGCCATCACAAAGAAAGTTGCTATAAATGTTTTTAACCATATAGGTTTTTTTTCCTTTTCCTCTATTCATCATTTTATACCTACCCCACTGGCTAAAATGATAGAAAGAGAAAATGAAAAATGTTGGAAAAAGTGGGAAAATTCCACTAATTTTTGACAAAACTGTAAAATGATCCAATTTTTTTAGATAACATTTTGGAGAACAATATGGATTTGTGTCCAAAGAATTATTGTTACCTATTCCCATTATATATTGATGTCAGCTTAAAGCTATTGCCCTTTATATATCCTCTGCTCTCTCTAGTCAACCTGTATGTTTGTAGATGTTTAGCAATGCCTGTGTGAGTTGAAAGCAAATCGATCTGGAAGAAACTGTGCTATTTATATTCATATCCCCTTCAGTGCGCAGTGCAATGACTTACACAAAATAGGAGCTCAATAAATATTTGTTGAATGAATAAAGTAATAAATGTATTTTATATATCTAATTCAATTCACTCTCCATCAGAGGGTAAACAATTTTTTCTTTATGGTATAGAGATGAACTTTGGCTTTCAAATATTCTATCAGTGGAGAACACTATCTAGTTCTACCAAGGAGGAAATACTTGGAATATGAAGTCATTGAAGTTGTATATTCATGACTCATGGTTCTGTCTAGCAACATTCCAAAAGGCTTCTCACTAGGAAGTTTACCTTTAGGTGACTTTTTTCCCCACTGCAATTACTATATAATAAAGCACAGAGGGGTTGCAGTCTTCATGAGTGAAGAAAGTAGTCTCTGAAATCCCTTCTAGTTCTGAATTTCAATGATTCTACCAGCTACAAAATGATACTTTGAGAGTCCACATGGTATTACTTAAAGAGAGCTGGATCTAGATTCAGGGAAGCCATAATTTTCAAGTAAATCCTTAGTTTGAATCTTGATGCTGATATTCTGTCTGTGACTATGATCAAGTCAATTAAACTCTCCAAGTTTCAGTTTCCTTATTTGTACTAAAAATATAGAGTTGTCGTGAGGCTCAAATGAGATGTGTACAAAGCACTTTCAAATCTTAAAGTGCTATATAAATGTCAATTATTTTTAGTTTGCTGTTCTCTAAACTAAACGAAAGGAGAGTTGACCTAAGGATGTGAAGATGACTAGCGAGGGGGGAAACATTGACATTTGTGGTCAAGCAGAATTTTGCAAATCTAGTACTTTCATTATTGATATAAGAAGTTCCCTAATTGAATTAAATTCTACTTGCTTTTAAATATGAGGATACTTTATTGTTTTTATGACATAATTTGCAAAAGTACACATCCCATGCTAGTATATATATAATGTGTTCAGAAATGCTGTGTGAAAATACTGGGAGTAAGAGGCAAATAGAATCAAATTTGGAATATTGAGAAAATGGAATCCTAAAAAGAAATTTTGCTTTTATACTGCAAGAACAGCACTAAAATCCTTTGTAAAAGAATCTGCATTTATTAAGTACCTACCATCAGAAATATCAGCTGAATAGCTAGATCTTGATTCTGAAATAGAACTATATACTTTGTTTCAAGCCCTGCCTCTCATACTTACTAGACCCTCATACATACTAAATGACAAGTCATTGATCTCTATCTCAAGTAAATCTCTAAAAACTTTAGCTGCAAAATTGTTATTGATTCACTTTAGTAAAGTGAAACTGATTAGCTGAAATTCCCTACATTGATGAAACCAGATCCCCTTCCTTTTGAATTGTATAAGATACCATGAGTATATAAGGGATCTCCAGCTTTTCTGGCATCTACTGTGATTAGAATGCACTCTGTGAAGTATGCATTTAACTAAGATGAACTCTCAACATTTCTGGGATATATGCTGAATGCTGAAGGAATTAACAATGGTGCAATAACTCTTTGGTCTCCAGATTGCAGATTGCCTACATAAAAGATTAGCCACTGAGTCAAGAACTATACTCACTCAGTGGACTTTGAAGAAAAGAAAGAAGGAAGAAATTTTTCTCCCTTCTTCCTCCTATCTAAACCATATACCTTGGAAATGTAAGAACTTTCCCTTCAAATTCCCATATAGTAGTTATGGTGCTTCTCATACTCATCAGAAACATGTGTACACTTCTGTCTCTTCTATTGTGCATTTCTTCCCTGAGCACAGATGACTGAAATGTCTTCATGAGAGGAGAACTTTTTAAATCTGGTAATTACTTCTGGAGTTCAGAAATTAAGGAATTCCTGAATTGGTGATATGTTCTTGAGAAGTTTTCTGCATTTATATACTTCTTGGAAAAAAACCATTAAAAGAAAGATTAGTCAACTACTTGACTGACTGGATAAGAGACATGTAACATGAGGGAGCTATTTAGACTGTGCAGAGCTGAAATGAAGGTGAAGTGCTTATTCAGCAGTCCTACTAAATAGCTCACTGTTTTTTACTAATGAATCTCATCAGAGAAAATAATAGGAATTAGAGCTCACAATATCATGTCTTACTCTGTCAATGTGTGATTATAATTTGTCTTTTATTCTTTTTTGTGTGGAGAGAATAAAAAGTAGTTCTATCTATATTTTTATAAGGAATACCTTTTTGAAAGGACCCTGTTTATCTCATTGGGGAAAATATTAGATGTGAACCAAGCCTAAGCTTTCACTGATTTTCCTCTGAGCTAGAAGATAAGGATAAAAAGAAACAAATAAAAAGAAAGCCTGACCTCTCTCTTTAGAGGTCAGACTTCCCCAGTCTACATGAATCCAGATTTGGAGCTCCTTAGTGGGAGAAGATACAGCCCCACTGTCTCAAGAAATAAAAATGAAATATACTTCTTCACCCTCAAGGAGGTAGCATTTCACCATACAAAATGTATTCATTTCAATTTTACATTGCTTTAGACTTTTCACCATTTTTCCTATGTGGAATGGATATATGAAATTGAAATAACTGACATTTATTTGCATTATGCTTGAAGATCTACCAAGTGCTTTAAATACATTATGGTTTGCTTTGTATGCATACTTCACCTTCACATCTCATCCTGTCATCTTCCCAGGTCATCTTTGGATATTCCTATTGCTATGAGTTTACTTCCCTAGCTTTGGATCAGTATCTCCATTCCTCTACAACAGAAGTGGACCTTAACCTCCATAACATCAAGATTCTGTGCCTTTAGTAGCTGCTGGAAGTTAATCCACTCATCTTTATGACTCCCTTCCTAGGGACCAAACATCTTAGGTAATGTACCACTTTCTACATATTGTTCTGGATAAAGGGATTAAATTACTAGTACTATAGTTTATGGGAAAGCCCTATTAATTGACTGTTGCATAGATCAATACTATTCCAGTGACTTCATAGAGTCTCCTCCCTTCTGTATTACTGCTCTATAAGCCTCATATTTCCTTACTAGGATTTAAATTCCCTGAAGGGATTTCATTTTTTTTTCTTTTTGTTTTTGTATCATTTGTACTTAGCACAGTGCCTACTACACAGTAAACATTTAATAAAGATTTTAGGTTTTATTTATTCATTCATGCTGTTTGATTAATACAGCAACCCTGTAAGAGATACTTATATATCTCCAACATATAAATGAGGAAGCTGAGACTCACAAAAAATAATGGAATTTTTGTGACCTAAATGGTCATACAAATGTGAGAAACAGGATTCAAATATAGCTTCAACTTATCCCCTCCTCTTACTCTCATATCACTCAGATGTCCTCACTCACCATGTTATCCTTCACTTCTGTCTTGAACAGGTGAGTATTCATCTTGCCAAGATATAACCCTCTATCTGCACAAACTATTCTGTTTCATCCCATTTTTTCCTGATTATCCCCTCTATTATTCAACTCTCATTAATCATCAATCTCATCATGTATACTATTTCCCTGTTGCTTACAAACATTTAGCTATTCTCAAAACAAACAAAAATAAAATCTTACTTGATCCATCTATGACTACATTCAACCAAAATTGCTCTCTACAAAGTTATCAATGATTGCCAAATTTAATGTACTTTTTTTCAGTTCTCATTCTACTTGACCTCTCTTCAGATTTTGGCATTGTTAATTAACTTATTTTCTTTGATATTTTCTTTTCTTTGGGTTTTCGTAATACTTGTCTAATTTCTCAATATTCTTTGCAAATGGTTTGAGCAGGTCACTTCCATTAACTGCAAGTTACTCCTAAGGATTTATCCTGATCAAATTCTTCATTTGGTGATTTCATCTGATGCCATGGGTTCACTTATTTTATCTATGTAGATGATTCCCAGATCCATAGCTCTAGCCTTAACCTTTCTCCTTACTTCTGGTCTCTCATCTCCAATTGCCTATTACACATCTTGTCTCACAGACATTTTAAACTCAACATATCCAAAACTAAACTTATCTACCTCCCAAAATTCTTTTCTTCTTAATATCCCTATTTGTGTCAAGGGTACCATTATCCTCCCTCTGGCTCACATCCTCAGTCTTATCCTAAGTTTTCCACTCTTTCCTTTCCAAAATCCAATTTCTTTGCAAGATTCATTGTTCCTTTTTTTTTGTCTTCTTTTTATTTATCTTATTCTGAACTTAAGAAAAATAACAATGAAATAGGAAAAAAATGTGCATGAAACTGCAAATCTCTTATGTACAACTTGCTACATTCCTCTTAAATATATAATAATTATTATAACTTTTTTCTTCCCTCTCCACTACTAGAAATGGCCACTATTAGACAAAAATATGTGTATGTACATATGTGTAATGTATACACATATGTGTGTATGTAAAATCATTCTATAGATATATTTCTGTTTATTAGTTCTTTCTTTGGATGTAGGTAGAATCTTCTTCATATGTTTGTAATTAATTTTGGTGTGTAAACTAGCCAAATGACTTATTGTTCAAAGTTATTCTTAAAACAAAATTGCTGTTGCTGTACACAGGATTCTCCTGGTTCTGTACACTTCACTTTTCATGATGAAGAAATAAAAAATATAGCCATATAAAAATGCTCTGCATTTTTCTTGCAAGTCTACCTATATTTTTCTAAGATCATTAAACTCAGCATTTCTTATAGCACAGTAGTATTCCAGGACAGTCATATACCACAATTTGTTCAGACATTTCCCAATTGACAGGCATCCCTATAATTTCCAATTTTTGCCAAAACAAAGTTGCTATAAATATTTTGGAACATATAGGTTCATTCCTTTCCCCCTAAGGGGGAGAAAAAGGCCTACTTATAATATTGTTAAGTTAAACTATAGATAGTTTAATGATTCTTTGGGCATAATTCCAGATTGCTGTCCAAAATGATTGGATCTGTTCAGAGTTCCACCAACAATGAATTACAGTCCTAATTTTTCCACATCTCCTCCAACATTTGTCACTTTCCCCTTAGATCATTTTGTTCAATTTGATAGGTGTAAAATGACATCTCAAGGTTGTTTTAATTTTAATATCTCTAATCAATAATGATTTAGAGCATTTTAAAATGACTGTATATTTTTTATTTCTTCATAAGAAAATGGTGGTTCATATCATCTAACCATTTGGCCAAGAGAAGATCAAAATAGATATATGGTCTTGATATAAAGAGATATTATATGGAAATATATATACATATATTCCATTTGTCAAGTATTTAACATGTAGTAGGTTTCCTGCCATCTAGGGGAGGGGTAGGGACTAGGATGGAAAATTTGTAACAGAAAGCTTTGTAAGGGTCAATGTTGAAGAATTACCCATACATATGCTTTTCAAATAAAAAGCTTTAATAAAAAATAAATAAACAAATAAAAGAGAGATATTATAAGAAAATTTGAAAAACATGGGATAGTTTATCAGACTTATGGGTAGGTGAACAATTTATGAAAAAAAAACAAAAATAGAGAGTTGTGTGGGGCATAAAGTGGATAATTTTTTTACATTAAATTAAAAAGGTCTTGTACAAATAAAACAAATGGAACCAAGATCTGAATACCTGTTGTGTCTACCTTTACAGCATTTCTCATTTTTGTTCCTCCTTTCCCCTTGACACTATCATCCTGGTTCTTTATCATCTTAAACCCAGACTTTAAAATAGCCTTGTGGGTTGGTCTCCCTGTTTCAAGCTTCTTTCCAATTTTCTATCTTTTATTCAGCTATCAAAATTACATTCTTAAAATGTCTGTCCTGTACCCACCTATTCCTTAAATTTTAGTGTCTTCCTATCACTTCAAGGATCAATCCAATCAATGTATCAATGAACATTTATTTAATTCTTACTATGTGGCAGGCTTTGTACAAAATGAGGGGAATGCAAAGGGAGGCAAAAGACATTCCTTGCCCTCACGAAAGTTATGATCTAATGGGAAAAACAACATACAAACAAACATGTATGAAGCAAGATATATATATATATATGTATATATATATATATATATATATATATATATATATATATATACACAGAATGAAAGGAAATAATTAACAAAAGGAAGGCATTGGAATCAAGAGGGGTTGAATCCTTCATAATAAAGACTCTTCCTACTTTTCTAGTCTTTTTCTTGCTTGTTGTTATTCAGTCATTTTTAAGCCATTCCTGGCTCTGTGATTCTATTTACAGAATTCTTGGCTAAGATAATGGAGTGATTTGCCATTTGTTTCTCTAATTTGTTTTAAAGTTGAGAAATTCAAGCAAATAGGGTTAAGTGACTTGCCCAAGGTCACAACAGCTAAATAAACAACTAAGGCAGGATTTGAACTCACAAAGATGAGTCTTCTTGACTTCAGGCTCAGTACTCTATACACTCTACCATCTAACTTTTGTTCTATACCTTATTACCTTCCATTTACTTTGTAATCCTTTTTAATGGCTTTCTTGCCATTCAGGAACAAGACACTCCATCTTTCTACTCTGTATTGTTATTGACTGTCTCCCATATCTGGCATTTTGTCCCTTCTCTTCTTCATCACTGGCATTCCAAGATTCTATTAAGTGTCATCTAAAACCCTACTATTAACTAGAAGATTTTTAATGTCAGTCCCATCCCTCTCAGATTTCCAACTTATCCTGTATATATTCTTTATTACATAGTTGTTTGCACATTGTCTGTTCTCATTAGATTGTGAAGTGCTTGAGGACAAGAACTCTTTTTGCCTTTCTTTGAATTTCACCACTTAACATGACAACTGGTACTTAGTAGATGCTTAATAAAGGTTTATTGACTAGACTTATTTATGGATCTTTAGTGAGAGCTGGTCTAGAACTTCAGCTAGTATTAGCATTAACTTTATAAACTTTCAGAGACAAGCCACCACTACTGGTAGTGATGTCTTTCTCATTTGAACTACTCTACCTCTTATTGTCTGTATTAGTCACTGAACAATGTTCCTGTCCTGTAGTATGTCTCTTGTTATTTTTCTTAAGTTTGTGTATCTTTTTTTATCTACTTAGACCACAAGTGTACCTTTTTTAATAGCTGAAATATCTCTTACTTGATTCAACAATTCAATTCAATAAACATTTATTAAGGTAAACTTGCTTGTAAGGCATTGACCATTCTAGACCTCCAAAATACATGGACAAAAAAAGGCAATACTAACCCTCTATGACTATATTCTTGTGGGAATGAGGGAAGAAAGGTGAAATGAGCTGGGAGTTTTATTGGAATATAACACAAAAGATAAGTAAATATAAAGTATACACAGATCAATTTAAAATAATATTAGAATTGAGCAATCAGAAATCATTTTTAAAAAATTATGTAGACTATTGCAGCAGGACTGTATTTTGAAGGAAGCCAAGAATTCTACAAGATGGATGTGAGGGAAAAGTATGTTCTACACATTAGAAACTATTTGTATGAAAGTGCAGTAGAGGAAAACTGTCATATAGGAAACATTCAATTAGCTCTTTGTGTAAAAATTTGCATCATAATTGCTTAATAAATCCCTACTAATTGAAGATTTTTCTTTTAGTTTTAAACTGAGTAATTGACATATATCAGGACCAGAAAAAATTAAGGAGTAAGAATACAAATGTATCTGTTAACTTCTTTTCTCTTAACCTTGCGAAAAGCAAAAGGTCACCTATTTTTCCAAAATATAATTTAAGATTAATGTTTTAAAAGGCCTCTGATTATAAAATTGCTATATAGCAACCTCAAAATAGAATGGTGGCTTGTGGAAGGAGGGCACTCTAGAGAGGATTTTGTTTTTAGCTTCTAATATTAATAAATTATGCATTCACAGGCCACAATTTTAATCTCTCTAAGTCTCAACCTATGGAATTTCAGTAGAGTCTGGGTGTAAGAAAGATATAATTAGAATATGCATATTCAATATTAAACCCAGTTAACAGCTTCCTGAATAAGTGATGAAAAAGTGATACTAGCATTTTTGATTCTACTGCTTCTAAGATCCCATGTATAAAAGTTAAAATTCACCAGAATAATGGATCTAATCAACTAAATATATATACATACCCCCATTCTATAGAATTACACAATTATCCAATAATAAATTTACTTGTATCTTTTGAATTCTTTTGTTTGTCATTCCAATCAAACCATCCATTTAGATAACTGGGAAAAAATCAATATATAAGTTTAATTTTGAGTTGACCTCCTCATATATAGTATTTGCAATGGTTAGTTTATCTCCTATTTACTGATTTCATTCCTAAAACTATGACATTAGAAGGTATCCATTCTCACTAAGGTGCAACTTCATCAAAATATGATATGAAGGTTCTACAGGGCAAAACTATATTATTGATGAAATGTAACAATTCTTAAACAGGTGCACACCAGGGGCAGCCTGTTTTACCCTTTTCCCTTTCTTTTTGGAAATCTTTTTTGAAGCTGCCTGAAGTGATTTGAATAATACAAAAATGATCTCCCCAGAAAGATGGATGATGGTAAGAAAATGAGGAGACAGTGAAGGGGCTGCTTAGAATGTCATAATTCACTAGAAAATGTTGAAAATAGGACCTATATGATGAACAATCTAATTATAGAAAGGCCTGGAAAGATTTATATGAACTGATGCAGAGCTAAACAAGCAGAACCAGGAATACATTGTACACAACAGCAAGAATGCACAATGATCAACTATGAAAGGCTTAGTTTCTCTGCAGTAAATCAGTGATCTAAAACAATCCCAATACACTTTAAACAGAAAATGCCATCTGCATCCAGAAAAAAAGAACTAAGGAGACAATGTAAATCAATGCATGCTACGTCCACTTCTTATTTTATTTTTCCCATGGTTTTTCCCTTTTGCTCTGATTCTTCTCTCCCAACATGATTCATAAGGCAATGTGTATTAAAAATAAATAAACTTACTACAATAAAGAAAAATAATACCTACATATTTGGGGATGAAGGGAAACAAGTAGGATCAATCAACCTTGACATACCATAGAGCTTTTTAAAAGGACTCTTACTTGAGGAGTACATGAAAGGAGTTTTCAGTTTTTACCCAGAATCACTTAAGGGGAAAGAGACATGTTGAGCTACAGAATAACCAGCAAAAATAAGAGTGGTCCCTCCACACGGAACAATCACTGATAAACTGATCCACTAGGGAAAATGAAGAATATTATCTTTTGCACAATGATAAAATTGCCAAATAGAATATTATTTGTTACAATGGAAAAGGTTATAAAGGCCAATTTTATTGTAGAAAACTCAGTTTTGTGATGAAGATATTTGAAGCATGATAAAGGATCTATAAAGATAGCTGGAATGTGTGAAGATAGTACAATAAGTAAGAAAATATATAGATGGGAAAGGAAAATGTTGCTCACTAGTGGGGAAAGAAGAGTGGTGGGTTTGTCTTTGGTTAGTTTGGTTTTTGCACTTTCTCTGTGTTTGGATGTGAGTTCTTTCTGTTTTCATTAAGTGACTATTTAAATTTTCTATTTTGACCTTTGTGAATCTGAGGGCTATCAAAATTATGAGATCATCTATGCAAAATAATGGAAATGAGAAGATCCTAAAGTGTATCTGAATCCTTTATGTCAAGAGAGGGTCACTGGCTTACAGAATGTTATGTTATACTAACATGTTATACTAAGTTCTCCTCATTTTTTCAGGATTGGAATTTTGGGGAACATTTAGTACTGGAAATAGCAGAACAAATCCAAGACATACCCATCTTACATCAAATTTTATACTATAGTGAATTGCTTCTTAGCAAAACTTTGGAGATCATTTATGGTGGAAGAACAGTTATCATTTATGGTAAGACGAATATTGGAATCTGGAGCACACACATGACTGGTTAGAATAACCCTTGGGAACACCACAGCACTGACTTTTAAGACATTGCCTAAAAAAACAAATAAAAGATAGACGTCTCCCTTTCTCTTCTTTTTGTTCACATAAACATGAAGAATAGAAAATGTCAAAGGCATCACTGTAGAAAATGCTCACAAACTGACTTTCAGGACTCAGACAACTAAGGGAAAATGCAAATAAACATAGCATATCCATTATAAAAACTTAAACATTTTTACAACACAATAAAACCTCAGAATACTTTGTTTTAAAAGCTGACATTCTATGTACATTAATGTAATCTCTTTGAGACAGTGACTTTATTTCTGCTTTTGTATACCCAGTGCCTTACAAATAATGGGTATTTAACTTTTGGTGAGTTAAATTCATAAAAAAATTTTAATGATAAAATAACTTTAAAAGTTTAGCCCTTTTAAATTTTATTTAAATCCCAAACTTCAGTGTAAGTAAGTACTGATACTTAAAAGTTAATTTAAACAATTTGCAATATTCTTACATAATAAGAGTCTTATAATGCACTGGCACTAAATTTGATTATATTATTCAATAAGTGTTGCATAAATGAAATATGAATTATGTAAATTCTGAATCTTTTAGACCCCAAAAATGTATTATATATTTATTTGTCATTTAAAAAGTGGTCTGTGAAAAGATCTAATGTATTTATTTTTGACATAAACAAAGGAGAAAGGTACCACAAATGATTCAGGCTTTGAGTAGTGATGACAATGACTAATAGGAAGGGAATATTTTAAAGTGAATAGAGTATTGGAATCAGAATATAAAAAGAATAGATTCAAATCATGATTCAAAAACTTATAAGCTATGTGATTTTAGGCAAGTCACTTATGTGACTCTCAACCTCAATTCCCTTATTTATAAAATGGGAAAAATCACACCCTCTATCCTCACAGAGTTATAGTAAGGAAACTTATAGAGCCCTTTCAAAGCTTTAGATAGATATAGATAGATAGATAGATAGATAGATAGATAGATAGATAGATAGACAGACAGACAGAAAGATAGATGTCAACCAGCACTTCATGAATAATATAAATGTTAAAAATGAAAAATAGGAATAGCTCTGGGAAGGTATAACTATAATATGGGTTTTAAGTCAAGAAAGAGGTTATAGATGAGGATTTGGGAATCAACTGAATAGAGGTGAGGACTGAAACCATAGTAATGAAAATACAGCTATAGATGGTAAAAACTGCAGATGATAGAACTTCAGGTCATGGCAGAAAGAATCAAAAGATACAATCTTTGAAATATCTGATAACTAATATTTTTCTATGCATTGTTTCTACTATTATCTTTTGACATAAAGTAAAATAAGGCTCTTCCAGCACCATAGTTTCAGAATTAGAAAGAATGTCAGTGTCTCTTTAGTTTGACTCATGCCCAAAACAATAATCCCCATTATAATATATCCCATGAGTGGTCATCCAGCTCCTGTTCAAAGTTCTCATAATGGAAGGAATTCCTCTCAATGCAACTTATTTCCCTTTGGACAGCTTTAACTATTTAACATCAAGCTTAAATTTGCTTCTTTGCATCTTTCTAAGAACAAACAGAACAAATCCAATCTCTTCTCTACGTGATGATCCTTTAAATACTTGAAGGCAACTACCATAAATTCCCTCAATCTTTTTTTCTCCAGACTATGCATTCCTAGGTCCTTCAGCCATCCTCATGTGTCATGTTCCTCACTCTCATCACTATCCTATCTCTTTTCTTCTGTATCTTAAGTTGATCCTAAAAAGTGGGTTGTATCCAGGACAGAACACAGTGTTCCAATGTTGTCTAATCAGTGCAGAGGATAATAAAACGATTACCTCTTTTGTTCTGGAGACTAGGACTTTCAGTGCTACCTAGCTTTATGGTTTCCATGACACATTGTTGACTCATGAGCTTGAAGGCCATTCCCCCATCCCAGTTGTTTTTCACAGAAGTTGTCATCACAGCCATGACCCTTCCATCCTAGGCTCTCAATTTTTTTTAATGAGAAACATTAATATGGCATAGGTATACAAGAATGGAGGGGAAACCTAATTGCCTGAAAGTAGCCTTAGTAAAAATCAACTTTAAAATATTTCCTTCTCCCATACACTTTGCAAACAACATACAGTTCTATTCTGGGAAACAAAATTGCTTTGCCATCTTTCAAAAGATGAACAAATGCATTCATTATGAGTTAGTTTATCATCTACAAAAGAAAATGAGCTTCATTAACTTACTGTCTGTCATTTTTTTCCTTTCATTGAACAAATACATGAGAGCATACTATGCATGAAAAACTTCTACGGTGAGATAAGATGAATAAAACACTGTATGTTTTCAGAGGATTTACAGACTTTTCAGTTACCCAGGTTCAAAACTCTAGTCTTTCTTGATTTTTCACTCTCCTTCACCCCACTACTTTCAACTATTTATTAAATCTTACTGATTCTATCTCCCCAAGATCTATGCATCTCCCAGATTCTCCACTCACAACACAACTATCCTAATTCAAGTTCAACTCCTCATCAACTCTTAATTTCACTTTTATAAGTCTCCTATTTGAATTCCCATTTTCAGTCTCTACCCTCTCCAATCCATTTTCCATATAACTTTGAAAATAATCCTCACAAGCCAAGATGAAGTAGCAAAAAGTAACCAATGTTTATATACTGTTCTAAGGTTTGAAGATGCTTTTCAGATATTTCATTTTATTCTCACAAGATTCTTGTGAGATACATACTATTATTCTTCCTATTTTACACATGATAAAACTAAGGCTAAAAGAGGATAATGAACTTACACATTCAGATAGCTATCATTGAGCAAAATTCTAAGTTTTTCCTTTTTCCAGGCTTAGTGCTCTGTACCATCTGACTGCTGGAGTTCAAACCTGAGCTTTTCTACTTATTATCTCTATTATCTCTTCAGATTTCTGGATCTCAGTTTTCTGATCTGTAAAATGAGAGCCTGAATGACCTCCAGGTATTGTTCCAGTTCTACATCTATAATACTATGTTACTCTCATAACCAAGAAGCTTTCCTGGTTCCCTGCTGCTGTCCAGATAAAATATTTTATTTGAAATTCAAGTTTCTTCATTTGACTTTCGAAAACCTTCACAATTTGGATCCAGTCTACTTTTGCTCACTCACATAAACTATTTTCCTCTTCATATACTCTACATGAAAGCAAGCTGGCTTAACTTTCTGTTGACCATTCATGACATCCCATCTCCCAATGTTCTCCCTTATTGCTTCCCTCTCTTAGACACTTTAAATTCCTTTAAGAATCAACTCAGATGGCATTTACAACAAATAATCTTTCCTCATCTCCAAAGTCATTAGTGTTTTTCCTATACCTCCCCATCTCCTTCTTATCTCCCCCACCAATTATCCTATATACATGTATGTACATGAGGACACATATATGTATTTGAATGTATGTGTATTCCTCACATTACCCTACCATTTCCCTAGTAAAATCTAAGTAATTTATAGGTAGAGACTATTTCATTTGGTTTTCTTTGTATTATTCACCTAACATAGTATCTTTCATATAGGAAGTACTTAATAAGTGATTTGTTTGCTTTTACTATATTGAGACATATACAGAAATAATAGCACTAAAATGGGATGAAAAGGGTAAAAACATGGAAATTCCAAGGAAGATTTTAATTTGATCATTTTCATTACTAAGCAGTTTTGTAAAAAAAATAGCTTTTGTCACTTTCCAAAAACTAGCTCTTCAAAAGATTAAGTTTTAACACCATTTAAGTGATTTAAATTAACCTCACCACAATCTTGGAAAAGTTCCATAGAAAAGTTCCAAAAAAATTTTGTCCAATATCAGCATTGTTGGGATAACTGTGGGTGACCACAGTGAAGGGAACAACACTAAAATCATAGTTTGTTGTTTGCAGCATGTGTTTTTTTACATCACAGATCACAGTTAATATAGCTTGTCAGCTTAAGATTTCAATTCTCTACTTTAGAAGCTTTAAGATAGAGTCAAAAGGAATCTTCACACCATGAGAATACTTTTGACATGGCAAACCTAGTCCTCTCACATAAGAACCCCCATGAACCTAATTAATGAGTAAAAATATCTGGGGGGGAGGGGATGGGAGTTGGTACTATTTTGAATAAATGGTTAGTTTTCAGACTAACCCTAATCCAAATTATATCCAAAAAGTTTTTTTTTTTTTCTGGAATTGGTTATTTATTCTCACAGAAAGAAAAAAAAAAACTCAACTTCATCCTACGTCCTCCTCCTCCACCTTAGAGCTCTGCCAAAGAAATGGTCCTTTGTTGCCTCTGATTTATTTTTGTGTATCTTTTATAACGACTTAGGGGGAAAAGGAGACAAGAAAAGACATTCTCTCTTTCTCAGAAAATCTTAGTGGCATTGCACTAAGAAGGATGAATTTTTTGCAAGCTATTAAAAACATGGTCCAGGACCATAACACAGGAGATATAATTATCTACCTCCTGAATGACATGATTATTTGGATTGGAGAACTTTTACTTTGAGCATTTGTAGGGGCAAAGAAGAAAAGGAATGAAAATTAATACTTGAAGTGTTAACTGTCTTCAAGATAAATATAATTGTCAGTGTCTCCAGGCTTTTAGTTCCCTCCTCTTTCCACACCTCCTCCTTCCCCTCCTGTTCACTTTTCACTGCCTGCTCTCAGTGCTAGAAGGCTGGTTGACTACAGAGCTGGGCTCCACAGAACAGCACTGTCAAAAATCAGGCTGGAGGCGGAACAACTGGAAGGCGGAGGTAGGCAAGAGAAGCTTGGAGGGCAAAAGCTCAATTTATAAGCAGGGGCTCTGTGCCACGCCTCCTTGGTCATCAAAGTCATTGTCCTCTACCCATGACAGGCGCTAAGAGGGACGAATGAAGTCTCAGTAACAGATCAGAACAGCTTCCTCCAAAGCTGCAGTTGCTGTGCCCAGCCCAGATGTGCAGCGGAGCAACAGCTAACGGGAGCGCCGGTAAGTCACGATGAGATCTTCCTTTTTATAGGTCAGCCCCCAAGAATGGTACCAACAGAGTGTCCCAGGCACCGAATTAGTCTTTCATTTTGCGGGGGCCTTTTACTAAGGCATCATCATTCTTTAAACTGCCTTAGGCACTCAACTGCGCTTTCTGATCCTTTTGCCTTCATTTATCAGGAGAGGGAGTTCTTTCAGTCTCTGCCTTATTCAAAAGGAACTTTTAGGGAAATGGCAAAGTGCTCAAAAGTAAAGCCTCCAGTCTAAGGGGACTGCACAGGTTATTCATTGGAAACCCCAAGTTATTAGCGGCTTTCTAGGTGAAAAAAGAGTATGCTCTCACAACACTATTGGTATTTCGAAAGCAGAGGTTAAAAAAAAAAAAAAAAAAAAAAAAAACAGGAAGGGGAAAGTAGGCTAGAATTGTATTGAACTGGTAATTGCATTCACCCGCCTAAATATGACCTCTTCCTCTCCAATTTCCAGAAAGCTATTGTTACCACCCAAAACAGAACAGAACAGAAATTTATTACTTAGAAAGCGTTCAAGGAAAGGCCCGTGCTTACCCTTTTATTTAGGGTACTGAAAGAAAAGCGAAGAGTAGTCCCACATTCCCACCTCCATCCCACCCTCACCCTTGCTTTTCCTGCATTTTTTCACATGCTTCCCTCCACCTCCCCAACCCCACCCAAATTGTCCAGCCAATTCATTCGCGTTTGTCAGTCCTCTTAAAGGCAGGTCCTCCCGGTTGCCTGGTAGGTTGAGAGGGATCAGTCACGGAAGATGGGCGTGAGAACGGGACGGACTTGGGCATCAAACAAAATCTTGATTAAAAAAAAAAATCCAGCCCCCCAATGCTGTCCATATTCTGATTTGCCCGGTTCTACTTTGGGTGACTCCTCCTTTCTGACCACTTTGACTCTTGCCCTCTTCTAGGTTGGCACTCTTAGATCCCCTTGGTTAAGTGCATTTGTCTTGTTAAGATAGAAAGCAAGCAGAGTGGGTGGTGAGAAAAGCAGTGGGAGCAGGAAGCCTCTTGTCTCCCCTCCTGACGGTTCCTAAAGCACTCGCTTCCAGCTCGCTTGGCGGCACCACCACCCAACCCCCGCCTCCCATCGGGGCCTGCTCTCCTCCTTAAACTTTGTCATGTCCACAGGAGCAGGTGGCAAGGATGGAGGCGCCTTCCCGCTGCCGGTCCCCAGCTGCCAGGGCGGCCAATGAAACGCCGCTGAACAGCGGCTCTCTACTCTCCTTAGACTCCAGCGTTTTCTGCAGCGAGGGAGAAGGAGAACCCCTAGCTCTAGGGGACAGCTTCACGGTCAACGTGGGAGGTAGCCGCTTCGTTCTGTCCCAGCAAGCATTGTCCTGCTTCCCACACACGCGGCTAGGGAAGCTGGCCGTGGTGGTGGCGTCCTGCCGCCACCCCGGCACCCTGGCCGCCGCCTCCAGCACCCTGGAGCTCTGCGACGATGCCAACTTGGTGGACAATGAGTATTTCTTCGACAGGAGTTCCCAAGCTTTCCGCTACATCCTACACTATTACCGTACTGGCCGGCTGCACGTCATGGAGCAGCTGTGCGCGCTCTCCTTCCTACAGGAGATCCAGTACTGGGGTATCGACGAGCTGAGCATCGATTCCTGCTGTAGGGACAGGTATCCTATGGAGGTGGGGCAAGGATGCCAAGGAGCAGAGGCTAGTGGGTGGCTCATATATTTAAAAGAATAGCTGAGGCATTTTAGGGAAGGGAAGGAGGCCTCAATCAGGGATAAAACTAGAAGTATAATATTAGTGTAGTCCTGCTGACTTGTTTGTTTTAAGTTGGGAGGCAGTTTAAAAAAATAGAAGGAGGAATCAGATGAAATGAATTCCACCTATGAGACTATAATCTTCCTCAAGTTATGTAACTTCTCTGGGCCTGGGTTTTTTCAAGAGTAAAATGAAAGGTCTGCACTTGATGGTCTGTAAGGTTTCTTCTAACTCTAGATCCAGGATCACTCATAAAGTAGAAGGCATGTGTAGGTTAGAGGAAGTCCTTCAACAAGTAATCCTAATTTTTGATATCTGATTTTGAACTGTGCTATTTCAAAAAGAGGAAGAATCAGATTCAAAATTAAAAATTAAATTAAATTGAACAAAAATAAAATTAAATTGGGAGAATTAAATATGAAAATTGTGGGGTGGAGAGATTAAATACCAAGAGGTCATTTCAGAATGATCTGGAAAATGAAAAGTCAGTTTGTAGATAATGAAAAGGTAAAAGATTTTGTTAACCATTTTGCAAGCAATAGTACATTGTTTGCATATTTGGGAACTTAACAATTATATATTAATCATCATAATCCTGTGAAAGAGAAAGTACAATTTATTATCTTCATTTTACAAATAAGGATACTTAAAGTGATCTATCCACAATCATATACCCTGGTAAAATGAAATCATAGATTCAAGTCTGTCTATACACACACACACACACACACACACACACACACACACACACACAATTTACTTTGACTCATTTGATCTTCTCAACAAGCCTGGACAGAATATGATATTATTAAACACATATTAGAGATAAGGAAATTCAGGGTCACACTGATAGTTTCTTAGATGAGATTATCAGCCTATAGCTTCTATACGTAGAGCCTGAGGACCTGAATTCAGCACTGGCTTTAACCCAACCTATATAATTATGGACCAGTCATTTAACTTTTCCAGGCCTCAGTTTCCTTCTCTTTCATATGGAGATAATACTTATGCCAGTCATTTTTCAATATGGTTGTAAGGAAAGACTTCATAATTGAAGTGATATAAATATGTGTTTATGATTAAATTTCATTTGACAAATGTTGATTAAGCATCTGCTATTTAAAAGACATTGTTAGCCTCTGGATATATACAAATGGCTTCTTCACAGATATTGCTCCAAAAGAACTAACCAGCCTATAATGGAAAGGGAAAGTACACAAATATCTATTTATTATTGGCAATTATAGGCAATTATTGTAAACAAGATACAGGGATAAGAGGAGAGATTCAAACAGTTCTACAGAAAAAAATTAAAGAGCAAAGAGATCACTTTTAGCACTGAAGGATGGGGAGGTGGGCAGGGAAAGCTGTAGATTGTGGAGGGCTTTGAATATCTTAGAGCAGGAGATCTTACTTTATTTGATGACTAATAAGAAATTACTGAAGGTTTTTGAGTGGAAGAGTGACATAATCAGAACAGTACATTAGGAAAATTACTAAGGTCAAAATGTGAAGGATAGATAAATTGTACAGACAATTAACTAGAACAGGAAAAACAATATGGATTCCATTTGGGGGATATCATTTATATCCATCCTCTATTCACCAATGCTGGTACATTCTCTATAATAGTCGGGCCTTCATCTTTTCTCTCCCAAATGATCAATATTATAGAGGAATGTATAATGTTATATACCAATAGATTACAATATTCTAAATTACAGAATAAGTCAGGACTGAGATAATTAAGACTGGAGTAGAAAAGGATTGGACAAAACAAAAGATGTACCAAAGTAGATTTGACAGTTTTGGATAATAATTATATGGGGTAAGCAATAGGGGGGAAAGTCGAAGTCATGAACCTGGATGAATGGGAAGATAGTATTATTCATATTTCATTTTAGTAATTCAAATAATCTTTTTCTTTTTAACAACATTAGTTTGTTTCTGAATGTCTTCTTTTTTTTTTTTGCTTTTTGCTGAGGCAATTGGGGTTAAGTGACTTGCCCAGGGTCACACAGCTAGGAAGTGTCTGAGACCAGATTTGAACTCAGGTCCTCCTGACTTCAGGGCTGGTGCTCTAACCACTGCACCACCTAGCTGCCCCTGAATGTCTTCTTAAAAGAAAAACATATGTATTGTGTCTGTGTGTTCTGTGTATTTGTGTGTTAAAAAAAGTATAGTGTAAAGGTGATCATTCAATGGGCTAGGTACAGAACTAAGTGCTTGGGATATATGAATATAGTTAGATTGTGTTTTCATATATATGCATATATATTAACATATATGTACATATACATTTAGATAAATAGGCCATGCTCTCAAAGAGCAATATTTGATCAAAGAGAAAACGTGCATACATATAATAACTATTCTATCAAATTAATACAAGTTAATTTCATGGGAGCAGTTGGGATGGAAGGTACTAGCAGCTGAAGGGATCAAGAAAGTTTTTAAGAAGGAGATAGCACTTGAGCTGAACTCTGAAGGAAAGTAGAGATTCTAAAGGATATAGATGAGAAAGAAGCCTTCAAAGCATCCAAGATTTCACTTAACTGATTATTTTTAAATAAGTCCAATATCTGTCTTCCATTTTATTATTAAATTCCTTGTGAAGGTCTTCTAACCTACAAATATTGACTTCACTTCCTTTCCTTTCACTCTTTTCTTAACTATGTAAGGTTCTGACCTCATCTTCAGTTGAACCTGCTCTCTCCAATGATCTCTTAATTGCCAAATCTAATGGCTTTTTCTTCACTCCTCATCTTTCTTGATCTCTCTATGATCTTTGATACTATGAATCATGCTCTTAATACTTTCTTCTTTCTAGGTTTTTCTGGCTCTATTCTCTCCAGGCTCTCCTGGATGAAAAGTATATTCCTTCAAAGGATGTCTATCCTCAGAGATTATTTCCAATTTATTATATATAAACATGTGTTTACATACAAATAAACTAAAGGATATATGTGTTTATGCATATATGTGGACATATGTACACATGTAAAGATGAGTTTATATACAATTAATGTACATCACATGCTAAAATACTTATTAATTGTTAATTGCATTGATTTGACCAAAAGTGCAAACAGATGACTTTCAGAGAACATGTGGCTCTTATCTCCTAAACAGACCAAAAGCAGAATTAAATATCAGCCTTTTCAAAATCATCATCTAGGTTAGAAGTACTAGTTCCCCAATGCTGGGTCCTCTTCTTTTCTCTTTTCCTTCTATATTGTTTCACTTGATCTCAACTCCCATGGATTCAACTGTCATCTCTATGCTGATAATTCTCCTATTTACTAAGATCTGATAATCTCCAATCTTACATCTCCAACTGTCTACTGAATATCTCCAACTGAGTGTCACATAAATGTCTTAAACCCAAGGTGCACAAAAGTGAACTCATTTGTTTTCACCCACACTTTCCCCTGTTCCTAATTTAATTGTTTCTGTTCAGGACAACACCATCCTCCTAGTCACTCAAGTTTATAACCTAAGTCTCATATTCTACTTTTGACCCTTTCTCACACCCCACATAGAATCTGTTTCCAAGTAATCTTTACAAAATCTCCCATATATGACCCCTCCTCTTCTCTGACATTACCACCATCTTCTTATAGTCCATTCTGAACTATTGCAGTAGACTTTGTGGCTGATCTCCCCACTTTCAAATTTTTCTCTAATCACATCAGACTATCCTCCATTCTGCTCATAAAGCAATTGTTTTTTTTTCTTAAACTGTAAGTCTGAGCATAAGATCCAATACCCTAGTCATTAAACTAAAATGGGTCTTTATAACCTCCATGATTAAATATAAAATCCTGTCTTTGGTTTTTAAAGCCCTTTATATCCTGGCCTCTTTGTATTTTTCTAGTCTTCCCTCCATATTCTATGATGCACTGACTCAATTTTTGAAGATCCTTATACAAGACACTCCATCTCACGACTCCATCTGTGTATTTTCACTGGCTGTCACCCATGCCTGGAATTCTCTCTCTCCTCACCTCCACCTCCTGGTTTTCTTGGCTTCCTTTAAGTCTCAGCTAAAATCATACATTATAAAAGTCTTTCCAGGTTCTCCTTAAAGCTAGTGTTTTTTTCTCAGAGATTATTTCCAATCTATCATATATGCACACATATACATACATATATCTAGCAGATACATATGTGTTTTATGTGTGTTCATATGTACACATGAATAGATATCTATCATCTGGTAGAGTGCTTAGTAACTGTTGTATTGAACTGATCAAAGGAGATCACATGATTTTCAGATTATATGTGACTCACATCACTGTTAAATAGATTCAAACCATAATAAAATGTAATTGAGAAATATACATATATATATTTTTTTGCTGAGGCAATTGGAGTTAAGTGACTTGCCCAGGGTCACACAACTAGGAAGTATTAAGTGTCTGAGGCCAGATTTGAACTCAGGTCCTCCTGACTTCAGGGCTGGTGCTCTATCCATTTCACCACCTAGCTGCCTCATAATTGAGGAATATTTAACAAAATTTAAAAAATACCATGATGTCAGTGATCACTTCTGTGTAAATGAAACTCATTTCTATATTTATTATATTTTTATATTTCTATCCCTATTCTCTGGAGTCCCATATTTCTAATTAGCAATTGAATACATCCACAAAAGCTATTAAATGATAGATCTGAGATGCAGAATTTCCAAGTACAAGTCCAAATGGTTTTTCTATTACTATGGCTCTTGAACAGATTTTTAAAAGTGTCATTTATACTAAGGTCATCATTTTCAATAAAAGTTCTAAAGATCATATTATTCTTTTGGAAAGGTACTTGAAAAGGAAGGAGTTGAGTGAGACTTTAGACTTCAAGGATGATACTGAAGACCAGGAAAGTCAGCAAGAGAGTGACCAAGATTTTTCTCAAGGACTCTGCCCTACTACCCGACAGAAGCTCTGGGACATTTTGGAAAAACCGGGATCTTCCACAGCTGCCAGGATATTTGGAATTATTTCCATCATTTTTGTGGTCGTGTCCATTGCCAACATGGCCCTGATGTCTTCTGAGCCAAGCTGGCTGGACATGCAGCTATTGGAGGCCCTGGAGTACCTGTGTATTACTTGGTTCACTGGGGAATTTGCCCTGCGCTTACTCTGTGTGAGGAATAGGTGTGGCTTCTTAAGAAAGGTGGCAAATATCATTGACCTCTTGGCCATCCTCCCCTTCTATATCACTCTGTTGGTGGAGAGCCTGAGCGAAAGTGAAACCACACAAGAGCTGGAAAATGTGGGGCGCATCGTGCAGGTTTTGAGGCTGCTCAGAGCTCTGCGTATGCTAAAACTGGGCAGACACTCAACAGGTATTCACATTTTATTGATGCTTTTTAAAACTACCATTGGTTTAAGAGTTTAAAAGAATCATGAAAATGAAAAAAAAACCAATATCATTAAATTGTAAAAATAATAATTATGGTTATGAACATATAGGGATGCATAAGGAATTTCTCTACTTTGGAACCCTCAGGGAGCTAGCAAAATATTCTTCTGGTCACAGAGGGCAAAGAAACTTCTGATAACTTTCCCCTGGATACACCAGATATTCAGGTTTGGTATAAAAGAGATATGATCAATTCCCAATATATTTTCTGTCCAGGGAAAAGGATTGCCCTGCTTGGAAGGAAAACTATTCATTTAGTCCATCAATAAGAATGAGCAGTTACATACAAACTGCCCTTCTAAACAGAATAATTACCAGATAATCACACTTTCAGAGCTTCACATATATTATTGAAATTTTCTCCACTGGGGAGAAGGAGAAATTAGATAGTAAAGAGGAAGAATAAGAGTGACAAATTAGGAATTAGTTGGAAAGAAATTATTTCCTATAGTTATATTTATACTGGCCAAACTATAGTTTTATCTGTATTTCAAGGGACCTAGGAAGCTGGGATAGAATAGTCCTATTTTTTAACCAAACTGGATTGATTTGGACTTTTTCCTGACAGTTTCATTATTATTGTTTTCTTTCTAGAGTATTTTCTCAGTTTCACATAATGTAGCTTTGATAATGGGGTTTTTAACAACTTTTAAAAGCACTAGTCTTTATTTTTTGACACATGTAATGGGATGCTTTCATAGTGTATTTATAAACTTTTCAGGGTTTTGATTTTAAAACACAGTTAAGGCTACATTTTTTTGAAAAGAAAATAAGAAGGGATAAAAAAGGATATAATAGTAATTTCCACTATACCACCTCTCTACAAGACATCTAAATTCTTAGACAAGCTTCATCTCTATAGATAGGTTGCATATAAGAGCATAACCTCATGCTTACATATAAGATGGATTCATAATTTACATGAAGATTGCCATCTTGTACATTAAAATCCTTTAGGAGAAAGAAAAGAATAAATATCTTCCCCCTCTTGCTTCCTGTTCACATAAATATTAATTATCAAAATAAGCTGAGTTTAATTCAGTTATCTACTTTTGTTGTTTTTTTTATTTCTTTGGAGAATTAAGACACCTTCAACAAAAATTAAATATAATTGTGCAAAGTAAAAAAAAAAAATCACTGGGCTAAGAGTTAGGAAACCAAGACTTGAGTCAGCCCCTACTGTGCCATTAACAAGTTGTGTGTGATCTTGTAAAACTCACTTGATCTCTCCTGGCTAAATTTTTCTGCTCTGTAAAAGAAGAGGAGTTGGACTGGATGATTTCTAAAGCTCCATCTAGGTTTGACATCTATGAAAAATAACAATATTTCCAATCTAACTATCACTGCAAGAGACCTAGGAGGTCTTCTAAAATTGTTAAACCTCAAATATATTATTCATTGGTCTCTAACAATAAATAGCTTCTTAATAACTCATGTCCATCTGGGGAGTTTAAATATCAGAATCTACACAGTAATGAAAAATTAAATAATACTTGAAATAATTTCAAATAGCCTTTGGTGAGTCAGAGCAGGACCACTTAAACTTATGTTGTGAAGTGTATGTGAGTGTAAAAAACTGATCATGCTTTCAGAAGATCTCTACTCCCTAGTCTCCAAATGTAAGGTGGGCTTCCTGATAAAACACGGATATTCTTCTTACTGTAAGTGATTTATTTGGAAGATTAAACTTCCATCATTTCTTGATTCTTCCAAGGATCCTGTAGCATCATCAAAACCAGGTGCTTTCTTCTTAAAACAAATATAATGAATGGAAAAAGTCAGCACAGCAATGAAGTGAAAGTCTGGCTCTTTGACTAATTGATAACATTTGTATTGGTTTTTTTTTAAAGATTTGTAGAGTACTTTACACTTATTTTGTTTGTCCTCATAATAATCATCTAAGGTGTGTGTTACTTTTATCCCCCTTTTACAGATGAGTAAATTAAGAATGAGAAAGATTGATTTGCCTAGGGTCACGTAGCTAGTAAGTATGTAAGATAGAACTTGAACTTAGATCTTCCTGATTTCAGGCCCAGTACTCTGAATAATGTGCTGCCTAACTGCTTATGCTTTCTTTACTGTCCCCTTAGAGTAGAAGAAAAATTGCTCACTGTTTTAGATGTAGGCATAGAATTAAGTCAGCTCTAGAAATTCAAATATTCTATTCAAATACTTTGTTGTTGCTTTGTTGTTACTAGATGACTAGTAAGTCAGTGGCATAGAAAATCCCTAACACATAATATTGTTAAATTTGACAAAATTAACTGAACTTATATCCCACATACCATTTGACATGAAACACACTTAGATGAAAGATAATCCAGGTTCCAGGAGGCTAAAATATCATTGGGAATGTAGAATATGCACATGAGAGCAAATGAACACAATTGTAAAGGGTACAATATACAGATAGGTATAATAACAATTGTAATAGACATCATTACTATTAAAACTGGGAATGTATAGAAAACTCATTTATGCTTACATATTTGAGAGGTTATCAAAGAGAAGAAGAAAGAAACTTGACTTTTTTAGCCCTACAAGGTAGTAATTCTGCCTTGCATATAAATTTGCAAAAAGAATAGTTTAGGCTAAATGTCAGGAACAACTTCCTAATAATTAGAGCTAATTAAAAATAGAATGAGCTGATTCAGGAGGTGGTCATTTCTATCTCATTGGAGTCACTGAGTTAAATTTGGGGATATGTGCTTTATGAGTTATCTGGATCCTCCAGCAATAAGATACTTTCTGAGGAAAAGGAGTTCCTATTTACTGGAACTTGAGGTTCAATGAGAGAGTTCACAGTATGAGGCTGTGAAAACTTAGCTCTAGTCTTGGTCAATAATCCAAAGACTAAAGGAGGAGAAGGAATTCGTTGAGGCTAGGGCACAGATCCATATCCTTGGTATTTGAGTCCTAAATCACTGATACTTATCACTGCAGGCACTCAGATAATGATTCTGAGGCTGCAAGTCAAGGGGAAAAAAGTGACCCAGGGAAGCAGCTCAGTGGAACTCTAAATAATGGCTATAGTAAAAGGCAGAATTTTCACTGCCATATGCTAAAAGAACACATTGGCTCTGAACTTAAATATATGAGCTTTTGATTAGAGGGAGACTATAGCAGGTCTTTAGGGGTCTACTGTAGGTAGAAGTCAAATTCTACCACTGATAACAGACTAGGGTATAAGTTCCTGTGGCTGGTTACTGACTTGGTCAGCCTAGGCATTTAAAAAAAATTTTTCTGGATATAATAGTATTTTATTTTTCCCCAGATACATTAGAAGAAAAAATTTAGTATTCAGATTTACAGTATTTTGAATTCCAAATTTTTCCCCCTTCCTTCCCTCCCTTTTTTCCTACCTTCTGGTAGGCAGTTTGATCTAGTTTATACATGTGCCATCTTATAAAATAGATTTCCAAATTAGTTGTGAAAGAAGAAAAAGATCAAAAAGGGAAAAAACACAAGAAAGAATAAAGTAAGTGAAAAAATATGCTTTGATCTGCATTCAAAGTCCATCAGTTATTTATTTGGTTATGAATAGTTTTTTTTTTTCATCATGAGTCCTTCAGAGTAGTCTTGGATCATTGTATTGTCATTCACAGCTGATCATCTTACAATCATGATGTTATTTTTTACATAGTACATTTAACTTTGCATCAGCTTATGAAAGTCTGTCCAGGTGTTCTGAGAGCATTTTACTCATCATTTTTTAAAGCACAATAGTAGTCCATCCTGATTACACACTACAATTTATTTAGCCATTCCCTAACAGATGGATATTCCCTCACTTTCCAATTCTTTACTCTTAGAAAAGAGCTACTATTAAGAATTTTTTGTACATATCGATCCTTTTCTTTTTTTCTTTTTTTCCTTTTTTTTTTCTTTTTTTAATCTCTTTTAGGATACAGATACAGCAGTGGTATTGCTAAGTCAAAAGATATGCACAGTTTTATAGCTCTTTTGGGCATAGTTCCAAATTGCTCTACAGAATGGTTGAATTAGTTCACAACTTCACCAACAGTGCATTAATATCTCATTTTCCCCACACTCCCCCCAACATTTGTAACTTTGCTTTTCTGTCCTATTAGCCAGTCTAATAGGTATATGGTACCACATCAGAATTTTTCTTTCAATTTACATTTCTGTAATCAATGGTGAGTTTGAGCATTTTTATGTGGCTATAGATAGTTATGATTACTTCATCTGAAAACTATTCTTATCTTTTGATCAATTATCAATTGGGTAATGGCTGTTTTTCTTTAAAACAATTTTTATTATTTCTCCACATATTTGAAAAATGAGTCCTTTATAAAAGAAACTTGCTTTATTTTTTTCATAATTACTTCTAACTCTATTTCCTATTTCTTCTCTCTCCTTTTACCCTGAACCTCATCAAAAGTTTTCTTTCTGAATAGCCTCTCCCCTAATCAGTTTTCCTTTCTATCAATTACCTCTTCTTTCATCCCCTTACCCTCCTACCATCCTGTCGGGTAAAATAGATTTCTATGGCCAATGTTATTCCTCTTTTGAACCAGTTTTGATGAGAGTAACGTTCACTCACTTCCTTTCATCTCCCCCTTTCTTTCCCTTCAGTATAAAAGCTTTTTCTTACCTCTTTTATATGAGATAATTTATCTCATTCTACCTCTGCCTTTTCCTTTCTCCAAGTACATCGCTCTCTTACCCCTTTACATTTATTTTTAGATATCAACACAACATTCAACTAACACATATGCCCTCTGGCCATATATACTCCTTCTATTTCCCCTAATAAGAAAGTTCTTATAAGTTACAAGTATAATTTCCCCATGTTTTAATGAAACTGGTTTAATCCTATTAAGTTCCTTATGATTTCCCTTTTCTGTGTATCTTTTTATACTTCTTTGGAGTCTTGTATTTTAAAGGAAAATTTTCTATCCAGCTCTGGTCTTTTATTAAGAATGCTTGAAAATCCTTTCTTTCACTTAATATCCACTTTTTGCCCTGAAGGATTATACTCAGTTTTTTTTTTTTTTTGGTAAATAATTCTTGCGTGTAATCCCTGCTCTTTTGCCCTCCAGAATATCATATTCCAAGTCTTTCAATCCTTTAAAGTAGAAGCTGAATCTTTCTTATAAAGAATTGGCTCTACAATACTTGAATCATTTCTTTCTGGCTACCTGCAACATTTTCTCATTGACCTGGGAGTTCTGAATTTTGGCTATAATATTCCTGGGAGTTTTTAGCTGGGCATCTCTTTCTGGAGGGATTAATGGATTTTTAAAATCTTTATTTTATCCTCTGGTTGCAGTTTTCCTTGACAATTTCTTGAAAGATGACGTATAGATTATTTTTTTTGATCATGGCTTTCAGGTTATACAATAACTTTAAAATTATCTCTTCTTAATCTATTTAGTTGTTTTTCCAATGAGGTATTTCACATTGTCTTCTATTTTTTTCATTCTTTTGATTTTGTTTTCTTGTTTCCTGATTTCTTATAAAGTCATTAGCTTCCACTTGCTCCATTCTAATTTTTACAGAACTATTTTCTGCAGTGAGTTTTGGATTTCTTTTTCCATTTGTTCAATTCTACTCTTAAAGGAATTGTTTTCTTCAGTGAGTTTTTTATCCAATTTGGCCAATTTTGCTTTTGTTAAGGCTTTGGATTTTTGTACTTCCTTTAAGATTTAGCCTCAGATTAACATTTTCTAAAGTGGTCTGATGTTTGGGGCATTCTTCCCTACCTATTTTCTTGACCATTTCTCCTGTGAATGGAGAATTTTTATCTTGCTGTTCACCAGGGAGGATTATAATAGCTTCCCAGAAAAGCATTGTAAG